>NNCF01126091.1:118577-194390 GCA_002313205.1 Laupala kohalensis | reverse complement strand
TATATATATATATATATATATATATATAAAGTGACCGATGAGTAAAGAGGGTCAGAATGACAATGAATCGTAAAATGAGCCGTGGTGTAAAACGTAGTAAGTGGAATATTTTCTACTTTTAATCCCGTGTACGTGATTGATAACAAATTGTTATCTAATACTTGTTTTGTGAACTTTTAATGTTGGATACGTTAGGTTGTTCTATTCCGTTTCAACATTTATGAAGCGAACGTTGTGAGTCAAAACGTTAGTAGGGTATTTACTTGTGTTTGATCATCATTATTCTTGTTTTTTCTTCCTTTCTCTTTTATCTTTTCTTCTATCACTCACATCATCTCTCCCCCTCATTTCCTTTCCACCGAGTAATTCACTTTCGCAGGTCCTCAGTTTCTCCCGTCATTCTCTCCCGTCTGAAGTAGTAAAACATGACGAAGCTCCCGTGAAAAGACAGAAGAGATCTTGGATTCTCACCCTTCCGAACCTCCTCGATGGTTTCCATTCTCCCTCCGTGACGCGATGCGAAAGTTGGAGAGGAGTTATAGCGAAGACATTAGGCCTCTGCCACATTCTTTTCTAATTCCATCAATTACATCGCAGAGTGGGGAGAGAGGGTAGAAACATGAGAGTACGTGAAGACAACTATCTTTTAAAGGGTGAAAGAGTTGGTTGAGGGATCTTTTCATTACCGCCAGGGTGGCCAAAATAGAGATGGTAGAGAAGCAATGTTCTCAGCAATTCCAGTAAATATAAATCTTACGTAAATGACGAATTTCATTGAACTACACTGCCAATGTTTGATAACTAGCGTAAATCAATTGCGAATGTTAAATTTACATTGACATTTAGACGGTGAAAAATGTGCTTATGGTTTAAAAATGTTCTTTAAACGCTGTCTGAGATTCACGATACGTAAACCAACAAAATTTTTGGAAGCCCTAAAAAAGACCTTGTTATTGCAAATTTTGACAAAATAGTTGAATAAAATTTTTAGTTAAATAAAAAATGGTTCAGTGCGATTTATTTGAAGGACTGAAGCATATAATATGTTTTTTAAATTAATTTTCTAAAAAATATTGTCATTTTTAACTAAATAAACAGTAAATATTGGTGTGTTTTTTAAAATCAAATATCAGGTATCAAAGGTCAGGTAATGCAAACTCTTACAGAATTAATTATCATATTGAATTAATTATCATTGTGAGACTAATTTACAAACCTCGAAGTATTGTAAATACCATGTAGGAAATCTCTTTCGAAACAATATTGAAGGAGATAATATAAATAAAGTCTTGAAATTTTCGCCATAAATTTACGTTCATGGAAGAAAAAAAACATCATACTCCGGAGGGACAACTTCTAATAAGTCCCTGAAAAATTCTGAATCCGATAGACATTCTTCTCACCTCGACATCGCTACTATTTCGTCGTCTCTACAGTTAAGAAATGTTGGTACCTCTCAATACTTACTTGGTTTCTTTGGCCCAACAAAAATTACAACCTTATTTCAACCGACTTGGTCAACAGTGCAGCGTTTCAAGATGAAAATCGTACCAAATCCACACACAAAAAATTTCAACATCGATTTTCATGTTTGTTGTAAAATATTCATGAGAGTGACTAGAATAAAGGATGAACGTATAGGTACATTAACTGTTCATGGGTACATATATAGGAAACTCTGATGAGAAAAGTTAATACATTACGAGAGAAAAAATATTTAAATGTTTGATTGTCAGTAATAATTAATAACTATCAAAAATACAATTTTAGACATTTGGTGACATTAATTAACCTACAAATAAACAAGGCTAAATAAGGCGAAAGTTTTGAACTCTATTGTATTTTACAAGAAATTTAGTTTTAAGGGGTTTTGTGGTCAAAATTTCAGAATAAAATATTGAGAAACAACTTAACTGTTGAAGATTGTGAAAAATACAGAAAGGAGTTGAAAATCATATTTTTTGGGAACTTTATACATGTTTTTCTAAAAATATCATAATCTCTGGATTTTCGATTAAATTATTTTGTTACTCCTCTTTGCCCATTATTTTTAGACACAATTTCAAATATTTTGTCTTTGTTTCTAAACTCTCCTTGAAACATTTTCAGCTATCAACAATGAAAATCGATATTGCAATTTTCAATCTGTGGCAATATGCTTCAAACCGTAATATTGCGAAGTTCATCGCCTTTCCTCAATTTTGTGTTTGGCGGTTTGCGTTCACGCGCCTAACAGTTTATGCGTTAGACTTCTCTTTTTTTAATTTTGGGATTTACAGTCTTACTTGACAAATATCCATCACTTTTCTGTTTCAGTCTAATTTCATTCCTTCTTTAGTTTCCCGTGTTTCATCTACATAAATTTTGAAAATCTTAATTCTCTTCTGTCTCTATTAATTTGAAATATTCCCTCGTTCCAAACGCACAACTTTACTATTCATCAGTAAGTCAGTAAATTAATTTTGTAACGGTAATTTTGTAACGGTAAAATTTTATAGATTGAAGGTACATACAATTGTCCCTAATTTAAAGTGACTCGATTATAAATGATTATGTTCTCATTTGACGATATTCCAATGAAACTAGCTTCAGTTGAGAAACATAAAAATGAACGCAGTTGAGTATTTGGACTAAGATCTTTCTAACACGACAAACTTTAAAATTTTTTGACTATCCACGAACGAGAAAACCTTGGTTCACAACTCTGTACGGGAAGAATCTTTATTGAACCTTTAAAAAATACAATTACGAGAAATTTGTCAACAAAATGTCTCGTAAACATTATTTTTGCAAGACATGTTCAATTCTTTTAATTAATGTAATATACATTGATATAAATCACAGTGCTAGTCACATAGTGAAACGTAAAAAATACTTTGATGTTCTACTTGTCATAAAAAAATCAGCCAAAACTGACAAAAATGTTTGACACTTATTGTTCAATGCAAAATAAAATTGGTAAAATTTTTATTTTTATGTGAATAAATGAATTTTATTTATCTGTCTCCTGAATCTTCTGGGTCACTTAGTTATAAAACATAAACTAAGGTAATAATGACGTTTTAGATCGTAGAATGGCACCCCGCTGCCTCGTAGCTAAGAGCGGAAACACCGTTCCGGAAGTGTGATCCACATGAGGAAGGAAAAAGGGTGAAGGACTAGAGGAGGACGAGAAAATTGAGAATTCGATGGGAAATAATAACCCTAACAGAGACATTAATTAACAACAGAGAAAAGATGCATTGATAACAAATATCTAATGACGCAGACGTGAAAAAAAGAAGAAACGCGGAAAGAAGTTCAAACTCACGCAGAGGATATATTACTACTGTGAAAGTTTCGCACAATCCAGAGTGATGTTTTGGACGTCCCTTCAGGAGATATCAATCGAAGAGTTAATCTATTAAAGAGGAGCTCTGAGGGGACGAATAATGGGATGATGTCATACTTAATGACTATATTATTCTGGTGAAGTACAGGGGAAGGTATTCCTTCAAATTGAAATTGCACGAAAAGTTACCATCAAACTGAAATTTGCGTAATCAGAGGGGTTTTGATTGCCCGAATATAAAAGATTTCTTCATTTCCTTTTAACCCTTCTGACTGCAACTTTGTCATTTCAAGGTTTCTTTTTTTACTCTTTTCTCTTTTTCTGTCTTTTTGCTTTTGGACAGCGCCGTTTAACCGTGATTGTTCATGGTTTTTCCGTCTCCGTCCCGAGAAGGCAGGCGCAGATTTACTGACTTCTTCTTTTCATCGATTTTGTTTTCTATGTACTGTAAAGATCTCGTGATTGTGTGTTATATACCCAGCATGTTCCTCAAAATTTTCCTGACGTAATATTATTTGATCTATACTGTTTGTTGGAAGTTGTTCCTTTCTTTTTAGCCATTCTGTATACTTCCCTCGTTTTTTTAAATACAGTTCACAGGTCCATGAAATGTGTTCTGCTGTTTCTTGTGACCGTTTCCGGTCCAAAATTCTACCAAATATGGATTGGTTTTATACCATATTTTTCTCATTGCACATAAGACGTCTTTTATATACTTGTCTCTCTTCCTTTATTACTTTTGTCCCAACATACTTGCCACCCATTTATCAATTCTGTTATTAACCTTTTTCTTTGTTCTTTTTTGTCCCTTCTATTTCTTCTCATTGATCATGATTGCTTCCCCGGCTCGTATTTTGGTTTTGAATGCTATTTTCTGGATGTAGAGGTCTATTGGCAACACACCCGATAGACTCGAATGCGACTTGTATAACATCCTGTAATTTGCCGTACACATACACGTTGCACACGGCGTAGTTATTGTTCATGTGTCTTTTGAACTATATATATTCCCCCTGCCCTACATCCGTATAAGAACATCGGCCGTACCGTCCCTTTATATAGTAGCAATACTCCATCTCCAGTTATATCATACTTTACTCTACCCTTAATAAGCTGTAATATAATTTCTTTGTTCTAACTATTGCATATTCTACATGCTTTTTTGAATAATAGCTTTTCATCAATTATTACTTTTAGATATCAGTGACTGCGCACCACCCCCACCTTTCTCACATGCAACTTTGTAATTGGGTCTCTTTTTAGCACTGCCTATCCACAGAATCTTTGTCTTAACTTCTGATAGTTTCAATTTTGATTTCAAACATAGATTATCCACATTCTTCAATACATTTTGTGTTTTTTCTTCTATTTTTCTCCTACTGACACCTTCTATTATTAACACCAAATCATCAGCGTACGCAACATACTTACAATTATTGGTTTCTGTATTATTCAAAATTCTGTCCATCATTATTATTCAATGGATTGGTCCAGTCGAGGAGCCTTGTGGACATCCCTTTGTCATGTCCCATAACGTTTTGTGACCACCTATTTCTCTAAATATTACACAGTTCTGGAAATATGATTTTAATATTCCATACTAATACTACGGTAAATCTCTTTTCTTACATTCTTCCTATAGCAGTTCCCAATTGACCGTATCGAAAGCCCCTTCTATAACCGGGAACACGCATATGCAATACCCGCCTTATAGCATTGTTATATCTTTTAGTAACTGATTTATCGCTCGTCTGTCCTCCGTCCTTTCCTAAAACCAAATTGTCGTTCATTAATTTGCTTAATCGTTTCTAAATGCTCCATAATTTTTTTACCCCACCCACTTATCATACACTTTTCCCAAAGTCGGTAGTAAGGATATCGGTCTGTAGGAGTGGGTCTTTTTGGATCTCTTAGTCCGCCTTTCTAGAAAAATTTCACCATTGCTATCTTCCATTGCTGGGCTACTAAAGTTTGGTTTAGAAAACTTGTATAATTCCAATATTGTCTCCTTCATTTCTTGAAAAACCGTTTGTATCAGCTCATGCTCTATTCCATCGAATCCTGGTGATTTTGTTTTTTTGTTTTTTAGACTATGTACAATTTTTGTTAGCTCTGATATCGTCATGCTTTTATGCTCATATATTTGCTCTTCTTTCTCCTACACGTTCTTTCTTCCTGCTTGTTCTGTAGGGAATATTGCTTTCAACAACCGCATACTTATTTCCTTCCATGTCTTTTTTCTCTATACTATCTCCAAAACTGTGCCATATTTTTCTTCTTCTAACTTTTCCTGCTTCTATCTGATAAGGGAGTTTCCAACATGAATTGCTTTTCAATTCTACTAGAAGAATTTGCCAACTTCTTTGCTTTGCAACCTTAACAGCAATTTTGAATTCACGTCGCTTTTACTTATAATTCCTTTCTTCCTCAGTCCTTTTGTCCATTTTTTTTCTTTTTGACCATTTGTCTTCTCCAATATCCTTTCTCCCTTTTATGTTTACTTAATTCTTTTGTCCACCATCTCTGCCCAATAGGTCCACTCTTAAGTTGTACATGCTTTTCTTGTAGCCGTAACAATCCTAATTGTCAATCTTAATCTCTATTCTCTGTGTTATTAACTTGTTGTATTATTTGTTTTTATTCCTCTTTATCTTAGCGTATCTATTCCCATTTTATTATTATTCGTTCTGTTTTTATTTGTGGTATCGTTTCGAAAGGAACATACTCAAAACCCTCATGATCGCTTTGCAAATCCGGTCAGTATTTCCGATTTCTCAATTTTGTTGATAGTGTAATATCTATCAGACACATACCGCGTGTCCCTTAGAAAGTATGCTCCCCATACTTATTATGTACTTCAAGTTTATTTTTTAGTGTAAATTCCTCTAGTCTTTTTCCTCTCTTATTGGTTCGTTTATCACCCCAAATTTGCGATCTAGCGTTAGTATCAAGACATTATTACATCTTCCTTTTGCTGTGCTTGCAAAATTTTCTCTAAGTTTTGTTTATCTTTCCCAATTTCTTCTTTACATTTACAATACATATTAACAACTATTAAATGTACATGTTCTTTACTTCTCAAAATTACCTGATGATTTCCCCTCCTAATGCATCTGGTTCCATTACATCTATTTTTTCATTACCTACATCGCCCATGAATTCTCAGTCGTAACACTTTGCATTGTTATAGGTATACTTGTGGCCTACCTCTATGCGTACAATGTTTTTGAAAGCACGCAATATCAATATGGTTTCTTGTTATATATTCTCCCATCTCCCGTGATGCTGTCTTATTCCGTTGCAAATTATGCTGGTAAATTTTATATGCCGTAATATATCTCTTCTTTTCTCATCCTACGCGCTCGTTTGAACTCTGTGCAATCTGTACTCATATGACTATGTTCACAACTATTTCCTCGTGTCTTCCAATTTACACACACTGGTTTTGTTGTCTTCCTATTTTCGCAATCCCAAAACACATCCTTTTCCTCCCCGCAGTGTCCACAGAAGTTTTCCTTTTCTTTGCAAAACTAGGTCAGGTGTCCGTATCGAAAACACCTGAAGCAACGCAAAGGTGTTCCTTCTCCCATTATTCTATAGCTTGTCATTTCATGATACACTGGTCCTTATTTCATGAGTGTATTGTATGCTTTGCACCCTAACTCTAAAATCCAGGCTTTATAACATTCTTTCCTCTGCTTAATCTTGTAAAGCACACGTATTGTTCTCTTCTATTCCTCTTTTTCTTCGGCCCCTTCTATATTTCCTTCTATTATCCTTTTAATCATGTCTTCCTCGTTTATATTTTCATGTATACCATAAATTCTTATTCGGGGTTTTCTTTTTCCTAGTTCATTTACTTCTATTTCCTTTGTTCATTCTGCTAAGTCGAGAAACTTCTTTTCTCTGTTTCATTTGGCAATATCACTATTAATTCTTTTCAGTTTTCTCTCGCGTTACATTTATATTCATCTCCTTCTTTCCCTCTCTATTGTTTCTTTCAAAATTTCTTTGCTTTCAACCATTAGTTTGTCATCAGGTTTTTTTTTCTTTAGATTCACCCTCTGCTCCGTTGTATCTATCACTTCTGTTTGCCTGGTAATTTGCTTGTGTACCTCTTCTTTAATTCCTTCCGTTAATTCCGCCATTTTATATATTATTCTGTGTTACATTTTGTGCAATTACACCTTCCACCCCGTGTAAAAATTATCCTGCTCCTTGCATAAACTGCTGCAACTTCTCTATTTGCTTTTCCAGTTTCATGTGTTCCTTAATTTGTGTATTTTCTTCCTCAATTCTGACAAGTGCACGTCATAACTCCGTTGCCTATTACATCTTGAACACTAATTTTCACTCGCGCAAACGAATCACACCTAAATACTTCCATTAACCTATCGACTTATTTCCTCATTCCCTCCGTGCTCGCCCCATTTTGCTCCATTTCCCCAATTCTTACCTCCTGGCGTCTTGTCTCCTGGAAACTAGTTTCTTTTGTGTTCTGCTCCTCACACGCATTTCCTTGTAAACATTTTTCTTTTTCTCATTCATATATTATACAGTAAATTTAAATAATATTTTAAAAGGATACGAGAATTTCGTTACGGCGCCGATTCGGAGATTAACATTCAGCGCCACTCAACTCTTGACAAAAATGCTTTTTTATTTCGAGCTTCTCCATTATAGTAGAAAACAAGGTAATTTTTAAAGGAGCATTCAGTATCTCTACATTAGAAGAAAAAATATTATATGACGAATACAAATAACACTTTTTAGTTAAGTATACAGATAAATTCGAAAAAAAAAATTTAAACAAACATTTTTTGTAAAGAATTGAAACCTATTTGTCCCTTCTATGTAAGAACAACAGGTGGATATTATTTGCAATTACTGAAGAATGAAATTTCCGTGAAGGAAAATGCATTAAATCATTAAAATCGTTTTTGGAAAAAGAAGAGTTCGGAAGGCCATCCAATGAGATATCAAGTTGATCCGAAAACCGACCACAGATAAGGAATGTTTGAGTGGGGTACGCGAACATCTGAATCTTTAGCATCCAGTTTTTAAAAGCGAACTAGCAAAACCCGCCCCGATTTCGCTCGTGTGTTTTTGTTACGTCCCACTTTAATTTTTCTTTATACTTTAGAATTGTCTAAAATGGGAAGTCAAACATGTTTACTTCAGGTGAAGCACTCGCGTTAAACAAGCAGTCGAATGCTTGTCTGATCCTCTCGAGGCAACACACTAAGGTGGCAGCGGCGAAGGCGGCTGCTTGTAAAATCTGAACTATTCGTAAAAAATTCGTTTATTATAATTACATTTTAAAAGCACTTTCCATCTTTATTAAATGTGTGCAAAACACAGAATGCATTCAATTGGATTAGGGTTCTTTTTTTCCTACATAAAATACATTGAAGATAGACACACCTACATAAAATACTGTGTAGATAGACACACGCTGACGCGGACATTTTTTTTGTAGAACTCGTCGAAGTGAACAATATTGCGATTCATAGTTGTCACCTCCCTCTCACCGTTTAGACAATAAATGACCGAAGACAGATTTCCCTTCCCCCCGACTTGATTGTTCATTTTCGTTATTGGTTGTTACATGTGATGCCTAAGGTGGTATCCTTGCCGAAGAATATATCAATGAATTGTAAAAAATTATCACGTGAATCAGGTGAATGGTTTGGGAGCGCAAAAAGGAGATACAAAAAATAAACATTCATTTTTATTTATAAAAAGATAACGCGTTCCCAGTCCGGTGGAGCATCGCAGTATCAAAGGGATACGGACAAGTGGGAAGATTTCAGAGCGTTGAAAACTAGTAGACGGTCTTCAAGGGACCTTTCATTCTCGCGCCCGTAATTTTGCTTCTCAATGCTTTCTCAAAGTGGCTGGGATGATATTGCTTGGGTCTTCGTTGTATTGTTAATTAGTTTACAAAATTTAATTTCGTTTAATTAATCCACTGCGGATGCGAATCTCCCTCTTTCTCATAAACGAAATCCGATGGTTTCTCAAACAAGTCTTCACTTCATATAATGCACTTTGCTGCTATTTATTTTCTTAACACCCTATTTTGCTATTTTTGCGTCAGGATTTTATATCTTTGTATTTTAAAATTTTGTCCTTTGTGACATTTTGAGTCATTAACTTCCCTTCAATTAAATTTTTTTTTTTTTTTAAGTCTTGGCTATTTGAGGGATTGAATCAGCAATTTAATTGTATTTACTCTGTGTAGATAGTGATTTGCATGTTGTGAGATCCTCTTTTGGATTTAATTCGATGAGCAACATTGGTATCAATAGTGGTCTTATACACCGGAATCCAAATGCTTTTCATGTGAAATGAATATCAGACTGAAGGTAAGCTGTATTCGAGCATATTATTATCGTATTTTATACATACCGTACATAAATGTTAGTTACAAGACAAATAATATAAAATACTTAAAAAAATGTTTTGGTGCAATTTTTGTTGTTGTAAATGTGTGTATGGCGAGAAAAAATGAGACAATATTCTAGGAAGAATTATAAAATTTTACGACCTGTTTCAAATTTGAAATATAATTCACGCATAACGTGTGTACGAGTTTATTGCAAATATCATCTTCGTCTGAAAACTCCTAAAATAAAGAGGAAGAATTATAAACCGAATTTAAAAATAAATCGATGAACAGGTAATATATCAAAATATATAAACAAAAGTAAAAAGTTGTTTTGTTGTTAAATTAGTAATTGTTCAATTATAGTTTCGTCATCATTTACATATAATTATGGTCATGTTCAAATCGTGCATCCTTCATGCAGCAAAAATGTTCCATTTACTTGTTACACTCTCTCTGTGGAGAGGGGAACTCGCGCGGAGCAATGACATATTTATATGGTTCTAGTGCAGCAAATGGAAAGCGATATAAGATAGCTCGATTTTTACTCTAAGTTTCTAGTTTAGATTATATTCTTCTATTCTCTTCCACCTTATACATCGTTACGTCTCTCTCCTAAATCCTCTCCACCACTACGCGGAGCCTCCTCCCAAGTTTCTGCCGCCAGCGACGTGCAATGTATGAGAATCGCGCGGTCTTTGAACAAGCGATCCCGTGTTTGCACATCCTTATCGCAAGGGCGTGGCGTCTACCTTAGAAGCCCTAGGAGAGAGCAAACAAGTCCGCGTTCGTCCCTTCCGGTTGCGCAGTCTCCTCCGTTTCCGGCGCCAGCGACTCTTCCGCGGCTTTGAACAATGCACCACTTCTTCACGACCTTCATTTTGCATCATGATGAGCCAACTACCTGCTCAATGCTGTAGGAAAATCATAGATACGTTGAGGAAGCTTCCTTGCGGTCAAAGGTTAGAGGTCAAGCCCACTGTTCGTCACCACTCTCAATCAATTACGTCCACCTCAACTACAAACCTAGTATACTCTTACTTTCCAATTTCATAGAGTGTGTAAGGAAAGTATTGAAATCGCTCGAAAATTGATATCTCTTCGGACCTTTACGAATTGACTCCAAAGAGCCTATTTTCAAATTTTGGCAATGATGTTAAATGTATGTTAAGAATTTTGTTCCCCCAATAACTCACGCATAAATGGATGAATCGAAACCAAAATTGAGAATTGAATTTGAATGCTTTGGGAATAAGAGTCTATTTCAGGACAGCTCATACCGACTTCATTTACAAGCCGCGCTCCACTTCCAGTTTCAAAATATATATCAAAATAAAATATAAAATTCAAAATTTTAAGAACAGTTGCATTTTGATTGGTCAGTTAATTCTGCATACAAATTGATAAACCGCATGAAGATCCTCATTGTTGTACGTTGCACTGTTTTCGAAATAGAGCGAAAATTTATTGCACAAAAATGAGCTATATTGGAGGCGCTGTTTTTATATCAGCCTGTAACGCTATTGCAAAGGGTTTAAGGGAGAAGATAATTCATGCAATCTACAATTGCATGTGCACTTACTATTTCAGGACTGTACTATGTAATATGATGATAAATGTAATGAAGCATTTTTTGAAATATGTCTAGTTAAATAATTATAATAATTATATTTTGATTTTAATATTACTGTAATAAAATTTTGATATTATATTAATTATATTTTAATTTTTTTTCGAATTTTTTTCTTTTTCTGTATTTTTTACTTCTGTAATGTATGGTATTTAGTTTTTTTTTGAATTGTAATGGGAAAGTTAAGTGGGGCACTCTCCATATTTTTAAATTATAAATATTCATATTTTAATTGAAAAATTAGATTTCCTTAGAAACAGTTTTATTTTTACTAAACTTGTGTAGGACTGGAACATTTATGTTAAATATTTGGTGTATTGTTACAAACGCTCTGACAAAGTCAATGAAATATTTTCACATTTTTTACGTATTTTGACTTAAAACAGGACTTACTAACAAATACATAGCCATTGATTTTGTATTTATAGTTTCAATTGTCATAATGTGTCCTAAATAAGTTTGGAAAAACGAAGAATAATTAAACTATAATTAAATATGCAAAATTATTTTTATGAATAAGTATATACAAATAATTTAGAACAAACTACATTGAAAATCTCATGCAAACGAGAAATGTATGCAGGACCTCAATTTACCCCAACCTGTCTTTCTAGGTGTGGCGACCTTTAAATAAAACTGCGAAAAAGCAAATTGTTTTTTTATCAAAAATAAAGTACATGAAGTCGCGGAGCCGAGAAAAATAATCATGAATGTAGAAAAATGAATTCAAATTTTGAAAAGAGTCAAATGACTCACTCCGGTCCTTCTAGTGTTAAAATTCCTTTTCAATTCTATTATTTTATGTATTTTAATGTTTGTAATACATTTTGATACATGAAAATAAATCCATCCGAGTTTAAACGAAATATTTGTATTGTGTATTATTGTACTCTTATATATTGGTAGAACACGTGTTTCCAACGTCGCATTACACTATAACAGACTGACGCGCATTCAGATCGAGTACTTCCAGTAAATTCTTTAAAGCGATTGGACTGAGGGGTTAATTGTTTATAGAACTTTTCTCCGTGTAAACAAAACAACTGATGGTGGAGGAAACAGTTCTAAAACTAACAATGGCAGCATTAACTCAATAATTGATTATTAAATTACCGTATCATCAAATTTTTTCTTATAGTCATTGGTACAGTTGCTACAAAAATTAGTTTTCCCCAGTTTTCTAAAGCAGCGGTTTTGATTTTAGTTTTCTAAAAAACTCAATTTCATCATTGATGAATAATAGAATCATCATTGATAATATTTTTTTCATTGAAATGGCAACTAATAAAATATGGTAGTACAACTTTTTTGTCATTCCTAATTGGCTCGGTTTCGTTTTGCTGATAATCTCGATCCGGATTTCTCTCCTTAGAAACTTAAAACAAAAATTACTGAACATCGAAAATTGTAAAAACAATTTACAAATAAAACAAAAATGAAATAAATATTTACAAATAAATGTTTGTTAAACAAACATTAAAAAAAAAGTTTTTGCATTTAATGAAAAATCGATAGTGAGAATTCATATATTTTTCCCTACAGTGGGTAAAATTACTAAACACCTGTAAACAGGATTTTTAGCTCATTTTACTGTTGGCTGGGGTTGTTCTATAATATTCTAATTTTTTGTTAGTTTCCATATTTCTCTAATTCATGGTATTAAATTTTACCTTTTTTTAATTTCAAAAATGAAATACCACAAAGAAAATATATACAAATTCTCACAGTTTTCTGTGTAGTATGCTAATATGTTCGTAATTACGAATTATTTTAAAATCCTGGCAGAAAGTACATACACTATTCACGCAAATAAAGTTTACAGTTATGACCACTGAATTCTTCGGTTTTCATTTCACTTTGAGGTTATGTACTTGAAAACAATGTTCTTCACAGCCTTTTAATAATTTTGCTTCTACGATTCGGTCACGTAGATTATACGTTCAATGGATTTACCATAGCGATCACATTAGTGAGCTTCATAGTCAACAGTCATGCGAGTATGCTACAGACATTAGGAATGATTCACTTTTATTAGTATAGATTATGGGTCTCTCTTTAAGTTTAGCTCACTTTCTAAGCAATCTTCATTCCCATCACCCAGCTCACCCTCCGGCCTTCACTTTATCCACCTCGAGCCACTTTCCTTGCGTACGACCATGTTTGACTTCACCTTCTCTAATTTATTCCCAACACTCCAGTAAGAGCAAACTCTTGCGCTGTACTACGTAGTACCTAACAACTCCACAAATAACTTTTCACTTCTCTCCCAATCTTTTGCGCCATCCGCCCACTCCAACTAATCTCACTTCACGAGCACTCTTTGGGCTAATTCTAGGTTTTTGATTCCATCATTAGCAGAAAGAAAAAAGATCTTCATTATACTCCGTTCATATGTTCTGCTTCAGTATTATAAAGTCAAACATTCGTTTGGAAGATTCAACAGTGCAAAACAATTTGGACTCCAACCGGCAAATATCAGTGTTTCATTACGCGAACGGTATTGGAAGCTGCTGTAATTAGAATGTAAAATAATAATATAATTTTGTAATGAGTGCACCTACGTTGTAGAAGTCAATTACTTCTAATTAGCTACTTAGATTTACCGGGGAATTGGTTGTAATTCTGTGTGAGTCTATTGTTTATAATTTATTATATATTTTATTCAGATATAATTAACTTTAGCTGTTTCAACCAAAGGAGCACACAATTTAGATTGCAGATGAATGCAAATTTTATTTTTAGATTACAAAATTAATTTATGGCGAAATACTAGATATCGTTCAAAAACTCATTAAGATCTCTCATCTCGGTGAATTGGGTTAACCTATTATCAAAATTTTGTAATCATTTTTGGAGTCGTACGTGTACATGGGACCCATATATATTCTCCAAAAGCTCACAAAAGAGATTTGAACAATAAATGAAAAACACATTTGTTAGCACTTGGAATTGCACTAAAAATCTGGAAATGTCCTGATTTTTTACGATTTCCGTTTTCATAACTTTTTTCTTTCTCTAAAAATACATTGCTTTGTCGAAAGTAAAAACAAAAGTTTTGTGTGTGTTAAAATAAAGAGCATTAAAACAAGAAATTGAGAACCAAGAAAAAACATTCAGCTCACAATCGATTTATGGGTGGGAATATTTGAAATAATTTTAATAATTAAGTTCGTTTTCTTTTCGTCAAGTCACTCAACACCAAGCATATTAACTTATTTAAAATAAATTAACATAATTTTTTTACGTCGTAACCAGAATTATGTTTTGTAGGTGTATCAATTGAAGACCACACGAGTAGGCAAACCGATTTATTATGTTACGTATGTAATTAATTTAAGATATTTGGAGAAATTTCTTACCATATACTTCCAGGAATATGCTATAGAAAACAATTGTAGGTTTTCATTGCAAAATTATTTTACAACCATGGAAAAAAATTGAATATTCCCTTTTATGTATTATTTTTGTTGTTCCTTGTTATCTTAACAAGACAAGTATCAGCGTATTGTTATATTCCTACTTCATTTTTTTGTGAATATTCTGAAAGAAGAAAAAATGTAATGGATTGTATCGTTTTCTTTGGGAACGGGGACGAACAAAATTCGGTTGATTTTGAAGGGTTGTAACTTCAGGTCGTTAGAGAATTGAATATTTTAAACGTCTAAAATTTGTATACTGATACAATTGTACATGTTTATAACAATTCTACCTTTCAAAACACACTTTGCCTGCCATTGAAGTGAGAAATAACCTATATAATACCTGGAAGAAATGCATTGTCTCTTCTGAGAAAATATACCTTTTCCCAAAAATAACTACTTTCCAAATATTTTTATTTGGAGACAAATAATTCAGAAGAAAGCCATAGTTTTCCGGACGGACCTCTCCGCAAAAAAATTTTACCGGGCCACGGATTATTGATATGAAAATATTTCACAAATTTTCAAAAATTAAATCAAAATTTTGAATCATTCCGAGATAAATAATATATTCTGATGAAACACTAAGAACAATTTAGTATTTAGAAATAATATTTTTATTGCATTTTTAACGCAAACACGAAAAACTATGGACTGTCGCTATTTGGAAATATCAAGTATTTTGCTAAAAGAGGTGCATAGTCACGAAAAGTGAATTTGTCTGCGTAAAATAAAATTTATAGAATGAAGATGTTTTAGTAGTGTGTCTAAGTATTTTTCTGTAGTACTTATTTTTTGAATTCGTGTATAGTTTCGTTGTTTTAAGACTAATAAATGACTCTTCATGCATTTGCTTCAAGATCTGTTGCAGAGTTTCATTTTTTTTTTACAATCAAGACGAAGACAATATAATTTCAATTTAAGGTCAACAAAAAAAGGTTCATACCCAGCTTTTAGACTCTTTCCCAACCCCCACCCCGGTAATGCGGGGGTGTAATTTACGCCAATGGTGGAGAGGCACTTAATATTTGTTTTTAATCTCAAAATAAGAAACAGTAACTTCCATTCATATTCAACCAAGTCAGTAAGTGCCGTAAAGCGCACCTCAGTCTCATAATAACCCTCCCTACGCAAGTACACTCATTCAGAATACTCGCCGCCCCAAAGTCGTCCAACGCACGACCTGTTCGAAACTACGAGTACACAAATGACTATCATTTATGTAACAATAGGGATGGAGCTCGCGTGCAATGGCGGCGGAGTGGGGCGGGAAGGGGAATTGCCTGTAAACAAAAGCCTCCCCCTAGCAACACTCCAACCTCCTCTCTCGCTCCTACATCCTTCCTTTCATCAAGTCCCTGCTCCACCACCGTTCCTCTCCAACACCCCCAACCATTCCACGTTGAATCAGTTCCGTGTAAAACGATGTTGTAAAACAGCAAAACACCACACGTTCGGCAAACAATTAAGGACATCCGGATGCTTTGTTTCGTTCAATGGGTATCGCCTTTCCGATATTCCGCTCAAACCGCCGCTGGACTGTTAAGTGGTTGGTTTGACAGCAGTCGTTTAGCGGAAGATGTCTCTAATCTGACAGGTCCAGTTCGACAGGTCATTTGTTCAGGTATAGGCCTCGCAGCGAAAGAAGAGTAACCTAACCTAACCAATGGAGCAACAGCGCCATGTTTTCAATATGTCTGCTACGCTGTGTTTTCATAGTCTAGCGTAGCGTAGCAGATGGCATGCTGTAGCATTCAGACAAAGACTGCCACAACCGGTGCAAAAACTAACTTCAGACAGCCTCCTTGGGGCCAAAGGGTAATGATAAGCACTTGGTTCATCACATAAAGTACATGTTTTTTTTACCAAATGCGCGGACAGAGAAAAATTAACACACGAAAATTTTAGTTTTCAATGTCGTGTCAAGGGACTCATGATATGTACCGATCAAAAAAATTTCAGATCATTCATGAATCGTACTATGTTATTATTACATATTTTAAAACAACACCAATGAAACATTTTCATCAATAATTTATTAAACTAATATAGTCCCATTATTCTAATTACAAATTATTTACTTTCTCATGATTTTCACTTTTGCGATCGTCCTTCTATTGTAAATTTTATCAAAGTAATGTTCTATTAGATAAAGGCGAGTATAGAAAAAAGTAACAATGAAATATTACATCCCTATATTCATGTTCTCATGTGGGAGTGGATATCTATAAGAAAGAAATAAGTCGTAAATCTGTTCTATGAGGAGTCCTCTCTTTACACAGATTTTGCATTAACCTTGTTACTTTTCACGGATATGCTGAATTTTATTCGAAGTAAAAAAATCTTTGTTAATACTATTTTAATTTCTTTCTTCTTTTTTATGCCCCCCCCACGTGTCTCCTGTGCCCCCCTACCCCCTCGCTACTGCCCACTATATCATGAAAGAAGTGCACGTCATATGCAACGGTTCTTTAAAAAAGGTATATCGTCGTAATAATATGGACGGAAACGACTAACCAGGATTTCATTTCTAGGGTAAAAAATAAATAATTTATTTTCAAAAGAGTCGTTACTAACAACGTATGACCACGAGGAGGAAAAAAATTGAATTTACTCTCGCGAAGCAGTAAACACTATGCCCATGTCATGTGGACCTACTTAATGTGAACACCTCTGTCCAAGAGAGAAAAACCCGTGACAGGATGAGTATAATAATAATAATAATAATAATAATAAACGTAACTTTTATCGAGTTTATCAAGCTAAGTATAGAGTCACCTGGGAGGTAGTTCAAGAACTAACCACATTTCGAATATTACAATATAATTTTGTATTTTGTAACAAATTATAAAACAAATGGTTCATACTTATAATATACACCGGGAAAACACCATGTATGAGATTGGATGTCACATCCAAAGATTTGGAGAAATCCGTTCCTCTGAATTTCGACCTAGCGTATAAACCTGTTCTCTCTGTTCTAATACTACAATACCATTCCAAGCCCGAAGAAATATTTGCGATGTTTTTTGATAATTTTGTAAATATGACGAGGGGAAGTGGATAATTTCGAAAAGTTTCTTTTTCGTGATAAAATATACAGTAGAACCCCTCTCAAGCGACCTCGGTTTAACCGCCGTATCCCGTGGAACAGTTCTTCCTTCTCTTTTTCAGCGTGTAATAAATATATGGCAGGTATATGGCCTCAAACACATATTGTTCGACGGATCTTTACTGGAATGTTCCTGGAAAGTAAACAGGAGTGACGCGACGTTAGGTGTGCATTGTGTTCGTGTGGTGGGAGACAGAAGGGAGAGGGAGTTCGCCAGTTTTAATCCCCCTCTTACTTCCGAGATCATTTTTTTTTTAACTTTTTCGCGTTTTGCGTGGAATCAATTTCATTTTTTTTTTTTGCGTTCGTTTATAAATGTATGTAGTTATGTAGAGTACGATGACGCCTCATTTGCTTGTTTATTCGTGAGAACCTAATGAGATTGTAGGCTCTTTTTGAAATAAATTTTTCATGGGACCAGGGTCTCGATCGCGACCAGACAGTTTAGGAGGGGCTCTACTGCAGGATACTTCGTAAGTCTCGAAAAGGATCTGTTAGAAGAAGAGCTCGGATATCTGAGCGTTTCCCTGGTTGCTACGGCAACATCACAAATAACATAATAAAGCATTTTGAGGGTAAATACCCTCGAACGATCGGTTGAAAAGAAAGAGAGAGAGGATAGCAAATACATGGTAAAGAGTGGACAGAAGGAGGAGGGTGGCTACTTAAGCCGAAGAGAAAACGAAGATAATGCGGAATTAACGAAGGGATTCCCACTTTCTCGGTGTGCGCTGCGATTTTGAACAAAGTGGAGGGTGTCGTGGTTCCAACGACGGTTTTCTCCGAGATTACGTAGTAGGCAGAATCATGGAAATGGAGAGGGTGAGAAGATTCATATCGGAGATTTATTCACTGAAAAGTGGGAGAAGATCCTCTTGTTAGATGACGGCTGTCGAAAAGAGGAAGAAGGAGGAGAAAAAACTAAGCACTCCCGTAACCGGACAACGTTGGGGGACAGATAGCGGTGTCCGGCCTCATCGTGAAATTAGTAAAATAATTTATCAGTACAATATATATTTTTATTTTCCATTCGTAATTTATAAATTGGACTAATTTAATATATATGTAAGGTGTACAACTTTGAAATTAACGCAAATAATTTTCTGCTTTGAAGTTAACGCAAATAATTTTCTGACGACGGATCTGGAACTACAGTGAACTACAGTGAACTACAGTGAACTACAGTGAACTACAGTAAACTACAGTAAACTACAGTAAACTACAGTGAACTACAGTGAACTACAGTGAACTATAGTGTACTATAGTTCACTATAGTGAACTATAGTGAACTATAGTGAACTACAGTGAACTACAGTGTTCATGCCAAAACTTGAACGCTCTTTTTTATTTACGTTTTTGTAGAAATATATAACTTTAGAAATGTTTATGTTCAATTGTAAAATAGAAGTAAAATGAAAAATCTATTATAAAATAGATAAATATGCAGTAATATTTGTTTCTTTTGGATTTTGTTTACGTAGATTCATTAAGATAACTTAAAATTTAATTTTTATTATTTTTTGATGAAATTACAAGATGATGCGCAAGAGCCTCACTTGAGTGCTACTGCAATATTGGTGAAAAAAATCACAAATTAGTGATTTCCCTCTCGCAATTTTACTTGCCAACATTGACCAACATAATAACTTTCTAGACACACGTAAATGTTTACGTCTGTTTTCAATTTTTCTTTCTTCCAAACTGTTGTGGAAATACTCCCACGTGGTTTTCCAGAGGAAATGGTTTTAATTTATTTCACACATTCCATATATTCAGCTTATTTCACTCAGCTTGTTTTCCATATTTCTCTTAGACACTATTCGAGATCGTTGTCCGCTCCTTAATCAAGGTGATATTTCTAGAACACGGTAAAAACCACACTTCCACCTTCCTCAACTCACTTAAGCGCACTCACACTTCAATCAGGGGGAAGAAATATGCGCCTTCAACGAGTCATGATGATATGGCGCTGAACGCAATTTACATATAACACCATAAGACTTTTCTCACGAAATGCCAAGTAGGGACCTGCACCCAACACTTCCCAGAAATATTTATGTGTTAAAATTTGTATGTACGATATGATATTCTTTATTTCTCCACTAGTTACGGTTTATTGTTTGGCGAAACTTTGTTACGACTGGGTTATTTCCAAACGTGAATAAAAAATATTTATTTTTAATCTACCTAAGGAAAATCAAGATTTGTAAAAAAATAAACAATTTACGACAAAATTTATTTTTTACTGTTGAAGAATGAACTCGAGAAAGTCCAAATCCAGACGGATTATGAATACGTGTAGTAATAAGAGTCAAGAAGTATTTGCTCGTGCTGTGAAATGTAACAAGAAATGAAATTGATTTTTTAAACTTCCATTTAACTCGCTTACGTTGACAGTTTTTTCAATAGATGTTGACGAAAGGTAGACTTGAATAAATTAGTAGTTATTGTTGTTCTCGTGCAGAATTCTCTCCACAAATATGTAAATATTCCAATAACAAATGAATTCATTTAGTTTATTTGTATACATGATTGTATTGACTCTGTATGATTGGATACGAGGAGAAAGATGCAATATAACACTTCCCAAAAACATACTAAACGAACAAAATAAATAAATATAATTTTACGTGATTTAAGAAAAGTATTAATTAATTATCAACTTAAGTTAAGTATCCAAGACGTGGACTTGCAATCGCTGATAGCAAGACAAATGATATGTATGTAAATGATGCATGTAAATAGATTTTAATTATGACTAAACACACAAGTGAATTTTCACACATGTATGAATCACACATGAATGTTTGCTTTCTTTTACAGCAATCCTTGATCACTTTCAAAATGCATTTCTGTCTTTACATGTTCTATCTATGTATCATAAGTATATCTTGGAGAATGAAGACTTGAAAATACTTGGAGAATAGAAAATATTTGGGCACTCGAGCACTGGATTTATATACATAAATATTTTAGTAATATTTATGGCTATGCATTCCTACTACCTCCCATGCCATTAAGTTTTTTTTTTTCATTAGAAAGCTGAAGGAAATAATTGAATATTTCATATGTTGTCCCCTTATTTATACAATAGTTGATAGTTGACATAGACCGTAAATAAAGAAGAAGAACCAGTTATCTTTCATTGTGCTTAAGGAAGCCTTGACTGTTTCATTCGCGCATTTGTGACATAAAAAATAAAGTTATCTATTCATTGAAATATTAAAAAACAGTAGTAAACGAAGCTATCGAAAGTTAGATTTCTTTCCATCCCATGGTATCTTTATAATTTTATCAAAGTTTGAACCTTTCATGGAGAAAAAATCCATAAATATACATACATAAAAGAAGTGCTAGCTTAATAGTGCATTATATTTACCGATTATTAGAGAAAGTAGAAATACAAGTGCCGTAGATTCAGGGAAAGACATCGAAACGACACGTTGAGAAGTCGTGGTCCAGTAACGTCCTTGTCACTAGTGCTCGTAACGAATTCCAAAGCGTATCACGGTTTCCTGCGTTGAACACGAGTCTTATCTTCCACATCTCCCTCGCTTTGTCTCCAGCGACCGGATTCAGAAGGACGGAGAAGTTGGCGAAAAATATCTAGTAGACGTTTCTCTTCACACTCTTGTTCGTGGGTTTCATCGTTCCAACTGTACGTGATATAGTGCAACTAAAGTTCTCGTTGCCTATGTAAACAAATTCATGCTTCCCCGCGTTGTCCGGGCTACTTATGTTACTTCCTTAAAAATGTTTATTTCTCAACTTTCTTCAAATTTTATTTTCACTTTTTGTTAAAAGGTAACAACAAAATACGCATAGTTGCCATTTATGTATGAGAATCCATACTTCCATACTAATAAATAAAGGCGTAACGCGGAAATGCGTCTGTCTGTTTGTTACCCGATCACGATTAAACCACTGAACCGATCGTAATAAAATTTGGTGAGGAGATAGTTTAAATGTTCAGGATGAACATAGGCTACTTTTTATGTTAAAAATTAGTGGTAAAAAGATATAAATTATTTTTGAAAGTAAATGTCGATAAAATCGAAAAAAAAAAGAGTTATATTCGATTACGCTAGCTCAACGGTTAGAGATAAGTGAGAACTATGAATGACGAAATTGCTTACCTTAAAACGTCCGCGACAGCATGTGTCTATCTAGAAAAATTATCTCAAATTATCGATAGAACATTATTAAAAAAGAAATGTTAAATTACTTCAAATGAGAGTATATTAAGAAGAGAAAAAAATCAATTAAAATCAAATTTAGTTGGTTATTTGTATTTTTCATTTGACAAAGATACAAAACGTCTTTAAATCGTAAAAGTTTGAAGAATGGTTTAGATTTTAAAAGAGTTTTAATGAAATGGAGCAACCAAAATTCGACGCATCGGAAGCCAAAATTCGACCGACGCGACTCCTGTGAGATGATGTATACAGTCAAGTTTGTTTTAAATTTGTAAAATTAGGATGTTGTTCATAAGTTTTTAAAAACCATTAACTAAAAGTATTTTGAAATTACTATATAGTAAGATTTTATTTTTCCTGACTAAAAGTATATAAATCTACGAAAAATCCCAGGTAACGCCGGGTAATCAACTAGTACGTATATAATTACGAATTATTTCAAAATTCTGCGACGAGGAAAATATACTGTACACTGAATGCATGATAAACGTAACTTAGTAAAGACCTCTTTGAATTTCAATTCAATTTTAGGTTATGTTCTTTATGGTCTTGATTAATTTTTAATTCTACGATTCCGTCACGTAGATTACACGCTCCGTAGATTGTCCGCCTCTTTAAAGCGAGTGTGACGAGCCAATTCTAATTGTTTCTCAGCTGTTGTATTTCATGAACGTAAACTATACTTTGTTCTACATTTTTAACAATCCTAAAGAATATCCGATACACATTTCAGATCAATTTATCAAATACGTTTCTCGATACCGTTGATACTGCTTCATTGAATTCACTTTTATCAGTAGCCTGACATGGAATTACCAAGATTTTGCAGACCTTCTAATATGAGAGTACTAATCAGTGGGCACACTTTATAACGAAGGAAGTAAATGGGATATACAACTATTATTCAGTATTTCTTTTTTAAATCCCTGAATTCATCTAACNTAATATGAGAGTACTAATCAGTGGGCACACTTTATAACGAAGGAAGTAAATGGGATATACAACTATTATTCAGTATTTCTTTTTTAAAATCCCTGAATTCATCTAGTGGTGAGAAGAGTATTCTGAGAGGCAGTGTATGAACTTACCCATATCCCAGTAAAATTTGTATTTTAAAACAATTATCATAAGATATAGTTCATACCTTAAAAATATATACTACAGTATGGAGATCTCAAAATTGAATGAAATCTTTTATTAACTTTTTGAAATTAAAAATATAAGTGATAAATAAATGCAGAAATATATATATATCTTTGTTAATACACCTCCTAGAATACGTGTAGAATGAGTTATTTTTCTTTTAAACTCTGTTTCCCCTTTCCAAGAAGAACATTGAAATCCTACTCCTAGTATATCGTACCAACACGTCACGTCAGTATTACAACGCCTACACCTCAGAAAGTTCAAATCAAATCAAAATGGGCTTTATTTGCATAATTCCAAAGAAATACAATACTTAAAGATTTATTATAATATATTGTCGGGGCAGAGGGTCCATGTGCCGCTAAATGAGCCCTTGATTGCCGTGGGCTGTGCATACTGTACCCAGGTATTTACTCTTAAAGAATTTCTAGTTGCATTGACGGGTAATGGCGACTGAATAATTATTAGGTAAAATAAAGCAAATTAGTAAACTATAATAATAATAATAATAAAGAAAAAGGTATAGAGTGGCATTAGGCGGATATACTGCAAGTTGTGATGTTATACGATCGTAAGCGAAGACTGCAACTGGAGTATTCGTTAAGCATCAAGAAAGTTACTAGCGTGCGACTGTCAACAGATAAAAAGTCAGAAAGCGTGAAAGCAGAGGGAAAAGGGTAACTTTTTATGACTACTTTCCCTGTAGACAGTGCGTATCCGTCGATCATAAACACGACAATACAACACCAATTCGAGAAATCCTTACTTGATATTCCAGCGATAAGGTGTTGATGAAATTGAGCGCGTATATAATGGTGCAAATAAACATGGGTTTTGTACTGGTGACATGCGAACGTAGACCTATCTCTCTCTTCTTCTTTTTTTTTTTTTCAAAAGGGTGTACAAAAAGTGAGGTAGCGTACAGCTTATTCCTGGGTCTGTGTGGTCGATGTCTAACAAAGTCTTTTGAATGTTTTACTGAATTTTTTCCGAATTTCCGGGGCTTTTGCTAGCATTTTTAACCTCGTAGGACGTTTCGAATTTAATGTAACAGTGCATGTCAATACATATTTTTTAAAGATTTTGGTTTGCATATAAGTGCATATTTTTGACGCTTTTTGTTTGAACTCTACAATTTTCAGGTCAAATTACTGTAATCAACGAAACATTACATGTCAATTACTTAAAATGGCTTAAACTGTACGAACTAGTTTAGTGATATTATTCAACTAATAATTTTATATTTGCACTTTCTTAAGAAAAAATAAGGGACTCTGGTATGTGCCCTCATCGAAATCGTTTAATGATCAAATTTAAGTACACGTTTATTCTTACTTAAACTTGTGAAGAAGCCAGTCGTAGGAGAACTTTCAAAAAGAACAGTTGTGAACACTCTAAAGTGGAGTACAATCTAACAATGTAATCTAATAAGAAAATGTGACAACTTTCGGTCAGGTGAAAATGGCGACGAGCCGGGAATCGAACCCGGGACTCTT
Source organism: Laupala kohalensis (assembly GCA_002313205.1). Classification (NCBI taxonomy): domain Eukaryota; kingdom Metazoa; phylum Arthropoda; class Insecta; order Orthoptera; family Trigonidiidae; genus Laupala; species Laupala kohalensis. Next base: position 169,672 of record NNCF01126091.1, on the reverse strand, counting down.
AATTTGATCGCAGGGGTGTTAACCCCTACACCACCCATTCGCCTTCCACAATTGTGCACCATTTCCACCCAGACCTTAACCCCGGAAGACCAGAGAGACATCTCCATACAGGAGATAAGTGTCCTCATACAGGAGATTATAGGAGATTTTTTTTTTCCATTCATATATTATAATATTTGTTGTTAAGAAGCTAACTTACAAATTTATTCATTTGTGGTTAAGCTCTCGTACAACATCTATACAATAAATATTATTTACGTGAATGTTGATTAATAAATTATAACAAATCTGCATATTAAAACTTAAAAATATGTTATGAAGGAAAATTTTCCACAAATGTGTTATGTTAAGCAATAATCTAAGAATATAACAGGCACTATCCGAATGACTGACCAACTGACATCGGATGAGTATCAACGCAGATAGAAAAATATTAGAAATATTAATTTGAAATTTTGACTGATGTTGCTTTTGTATTGTAGAAACACTCTCGAAAAAGATTTTTCGACATTCTGATTTTAAAGATTTGAATTAGAGTGATGTCGTCTTCCCATTTTTTCACTTCATTTCACAAAATAATTGAGTTATTCTTCGTGCTTGTATGTAAACATGTTATTTGCGTTTTTATTATCGTACACTAAATTATGTAGAAGGGTTAAGCAGTAACATAAAAACAAAATCTCCCAAACAATGCCGGGTTAATTCAACAAGTATTAAATAGTATATTTTGCAATTCAGTTTAAAACTGTAGTTAATTTTTTCTATCATTTAACAACAATTAACAGTCCATTACTTTGTTTTCCCTTTACGTTTTTCTACAATGCGTCTCCATAAAAGCTATCCACATTATTTAAATTTACGATTGGAAACCGAAAATGTATCCAATACTCATTAGTTTTCACTGTTATTATGTTTGTTGATTGTTTAATGTTGATTTTAATTGAAGATGAAAAACTGTGTCACGCAAATAAGTAGTGTAAATTTGTTTCGAGAGCACCTGATGAAGACTCAATCGACAGTCGAAAAGTTACAGTAAAAATATTAAGATAACACGAAGTAATGGTCTAAAAATGGTCGTCAAGAATATTGAAGTGACTGTAAATAAATAGACGTAAATTATAAGCACCTAGATCATACTGTCGTACAATTTAACGTTACAGGAAGAACAAATACAATTTTTAGAATGACGAGAAAAGGGTGCTGTTCGAAATGACACGTATTTTTCTAATACAAAATGTCCAATTCAAAAAATAATACTTCATTTTATAGGTTGGACTTTGAAAAATCCCAAAAAATTTGCTCATGAGAGAAACTTGCAACAATATAGTACAAAAGATGGACTCTTCCGGGAAGTACGGCTTCCTCACCCGTGGTACGAGCGGGAGGCCTTGGTCTCCGATCGGTGAATAAGATTGCTGCTCGGCTACCGTTAGCGCTGATAGCGGTAGAGATGTGAGCTAGGCACATCTCCGCCCACCAGAGCGGTTGCTGGAAGAGGCGGGATTTTATCCTACCTCGGTGTTTGTGAGCATACTCTGACGCCCCGCCCAGGTTTAACCCTGGATCGACCTTACAAACCAGTTCGCTGGACATAAGGAAGGGGTCCTTCAGTGAATAGCTTCAGCTAATATATTGGGGCTACAAGGGGTAATGGTAAAATTGAGGTTCGTAAGGACACGATGGGCTCAACGAATACGAGAATGTCCACTTCATACGTCGTCTCGGTAGCCCAGCCAAAGTGGTGCCCTGGCACTGTTCACCTGGTAAACACTGTTGACTGGGAGAGGGGTGATTATACTATGGATCAGTCTTGTGGAGGTGTTACCTGTGACTCGCCGATGTCTTGTGGACCTCGATGAAATTGCGCCAATCGCTCCGCTATTCTCCAAAGGGGACTGGGATGGCCCCTTGTCGGAATGATTGTTCCCACTACCAGGCAATGATTGTTCCGAGGCTCGTCGTCTTGTAGTCACTACACCATATATCACAGTAGAAGGGCTGCAAACCCAGACTACTGGTGGATCGCGGTAAGTACTTCATGTCGTATAGAGAGTATCTGCACATGTTTCGCGATACAGATACTGTTTCTAAAAGAAAAGCACGACACTATTCCCTGGGGCACTCGGTGTTAACAGTCAACCAGCTTGAACCAGAACCACTTGCGATTTCGAGTGTCTCGGGGACGCCACACCCCGTACAGTCACATAGCTTGAGGGCTTATTAATATTATTATTATTATAAAGTTACTGATAACTTTTATACAAAACAAATCCATATTGTTAATTAAAAATATTCATATTATTGCAAATATTTGTATTTTAAAAATATATTTTAGGTGAATAAGAATTGAAGGAATACGTTTCTTAAACGATTTCGATGTTTGGACTCCTCCGGATAAATCGTAGATCCAGATAATCGAGATTCTGCTGAAATGTTTAAGTTGCCTTGAATTTGGACAACCCTGCCGAATCAAAACCCAGAGAGTCAATGTACCTCTCCCACGCATAGATCTCCTTATCGGAAAACAAAATCAGTTTTCATGTTTTGTTCATAAATAATAAGTACCTTTAAATACAGTGATTTCTACGAATTGGATCAGTGGGTGGACGTGATTTTACGTGAATTTCAATGGAAAAAACGGCAACTTTGCTACTTACGAGGAAAAATACATAGAAAAATCATTTCACAAGGAAATATTAACATTTAATAATTTGTTTCACGTAATAATTTGTTATGTCAATTTTAAGTCACATTTCTGCATACTTTAGGTAGACCTAACCTGTTCTGAATTCCAGTTTCTCCGTTAGCGAGAAAGTATTTTTGCAGAACTATTATTTCTAATTTACCATAGATAAATGCGAGAAAAAAAAATCTAAACTGAAGTTCGAAAATATCCCTGGGTACTGCTCTGGGAAACATTATTCTGGCACCAAACGACGCTTAATATTTAAAAATATCGAAGAATTCGCATAAGTAGTGCTCATGAACCAATTCTGAAGAACACAAGAGCCAAATTCCGAAATTCTGAACTCCTTAACCACTGCGCAAGGCAGGAAAATTAAAATATGTATAACGTTCAATTCAAAATACTTAAATGGAATTTTGAAAAAAAAAATTAGTGGAGTATCTGGAGACCTAACCTTGGAGAACGCGTGTGAAGAAAACGATAGACACAAACAGACGCGCATTCTCTGTTGTATTCATACATGTATTAATGTGACACGTTTCATTTTTGAATAAACAAAAAATAATAAATATAAGAGATTATAATTGTTGAAGTTACTTAGCGTAGCTAAAATTATCATTACAAAATGAGGCAGAGCTTAAAGGACGACGCCGTAGTGAATTTTGTGACTATGCACAAATATTTCTTCTCATATCACCATTCACGTCCAGTGAAACTGTTATTAAAGAATGGTGATAGTTTGGCAGTATTGGCGTGTTATAGTAATTAGCAACTTTATTTCCATCTTTTCACTAATGTACTGAATAAAATAATATTATTTACTTCCCCATTACTTTTTGAAACCACAGTCACAATTTATTACCGAGGGATATATTAACTTACAAAGCATATCAATGTATAGAAATCAGGTAATAGCATATTACTGTGTCAAGAGATGCTTTCAGTAGTATTCGATCGAAAAGGTCCCAAACTATTCTTTACGCAACCCCTTGGTATTCTCCGAAAGGTCCATTGCAACTATAACAGTTCCAAAGATTCCAACCAATACATACGATCCCAAAGCTCACAAAAATCACTTAAATCTCGCTATAAAAATGTCAGGTGAATACTAAATAGTCATGCATTATTAATGTAACACGAAATTCATATATATTCAATAACTAACAAAAGTCCACATTCCATACTCTAGTGCTTCCCTCGTTATGCCTACGATCAGTGAACTATTTATGCTACTTCCAGGGTTACTTCATAAACATATGTGGGATACTCATAATAATATTTCGTGTTATGATTCCGTGTCATTATGTGTTGCCTTGACTGTTTGGTTTTCCCTTTTATGGTGCCGTTTAAACTTAGTGCTTTTACGAAAAGGAAAGTGTGATTTTCCGTTTACGAGTAACGGTTGAAAAATATATATGAACGATTTTTTAGGCCATTTCTTTTAATTCTATGATGTTTCATAAATATACATGACTACCAGATGACAACTTCGCAAACATTTTTCCTTACACAGAAGATGATACGATAATTTAGTTCATGTCCGTTATTATGTTTTTATGGTGTTCAGAAACATGTCTTCATTTAGAAATTTGAAGGAGTGACAAAAAACGAATAGCCTTTTCTGTAGTAAGCACAAAAACTTAATATGAATGACACAGATCCATATGTTTTGTCAGATTCACTCCACAAAAAGTCACAATCATGCTCAATTTCCAACCAAGTCGTAGTTATTTTAATGGATAATTCATTGTTTATTTTAATGGATATAATACTCCTTTTAGAATATATATTCAGCAAACTAATATCTACACTTCAGAACATAACATTGACATGATAATAATTATATCAGTGTATTCAAGTTACAAGATAAAAGAAGAATTAAAACTATACAAACCACTACATGGTATATAAAGATTCTATTTAAATAGTATCTAACAAAGAAAGCAACGCAACTTTGTTTAAAGCATTGAATATAGAATCAAAATAAGATTACGTTATAAGATAAAATATATCGTGAAGAACTCAAAAACTTCTTCACTACCTCCCTTCAGTACCAGGTCTCTCATTTTATCGCGTATGTACAGATGTACTTCCAATTTTTAGGAAACGAAACATACTTCCCCTACGTATTGTTCGTAACCATTTCGGTAACGCTACATAACACTGCTACCAGTAGTGCTCGATGCCACAGAAACGATTTCGAAGAACGTAGAGAAGGGAATCTGTTTCGTATTCTAGGATTTAGGGGTATATACCTTATAATTTATATTTTTCTACGTTAAGTTCTTGTGTTGGAGGTGCATATGGGTTTCTCTATTCCTTGTTCTAAATGGCATCATCTTAAAACCTGTAAAACTTACAGGTTAATCAATGGAACATGATCCCCCCACCAAAAAAAAAAAATCAACAAAACTATATCCTGGTTATAACTGTGTAGAACATTGGATCATACAAGCAGAACTAGAAGCAACGACGGCAATCACTATGGAAGTGTTAAGCCTACAACTGTGTGCGCCGATATCCGAGCAATTTGCCATCGATTGAATAGTTTCGAACTCCGCCACGTCTACTTTCCCTACCCTTCCTACTTATCTTCCTTTTGTTCGCAGGAATGTTCCGAACGCCGTATCAAACCCATTGACTTTTACTAAAGCCTCCTCGGACATTTGGTAGCGAATTTGAACCCGGGTATGTGTTGAACCACGTGCCTAAAATGTATTAGTCTGTGGTTTTAATAAACGAGTCAACAATTGATCTCAATAAAGTACAAACACAACACAAATTTGTTGTCTGTAAATTCTTCGTAGTGTCCTATCTGGTATTTCATAATTTTTGTAAAATTACGAAGTACATGTGGGGAAAATTCGGTTTATTTGATTTGCAAATAATTGAAATCCTGGGATGAGTTTGGATAACTTCAATTTTATTTTGAGTTCTTTTCGATTTGGCTAAATGATTAAAAGAATTAACTGTGATTTTTTTTTCATTTACAATGTACCTTATACATATGAATGAATCCCATTGTACAGATTTAGGATGTATTAATGGCAAGAAATCCAGCCCCCTTCTTATTCCGTGAAGCGTTATGAGTAGCAGCTTATCAGATTGAATTGAAAAATTAATGATGGCTAACCGGAGGCAATGATCTAGACCTTGACACGTATTAAATCATGACCATATTTCATGTCATTTACACAGAAATAGAATAATAATAAATTTATTGTTAAAAAAGCAGTACTAACTGCGCATGACGACGTGGAGGACAATAAACTAATTTACTCACCGGAAGCAAACAAGGGACCATCCCATCAATTCCAATCAAAGGCCCTAAGGTAGAGGCGGATTCAAACATTTCAGCACACCCCTGAGAATAAAAATAGTTTGGTACATGTTATAATATTAATTGAATACCGACAAATTTGTATTTAATAAAACAAAGAAAAAGTTATTTCAGGAGTTTAAATAGCGTAAATAGACCAGCAAGTGGAAAATTTAAAAAAGCATAATGATGGTCTTCCACTTCACGCGTCCAACTTATTTTATTATAAAATACTTTGGATTTTGTTAATTAATTCATTGGTGACAGTTATTGCATAGATTTATTATTAGCAAAGTAAACAAGGCGATGCTCTTCTCGACCTGATTGTCTATTCCTCCCTCTTGTAATTCAGATCGTTTTGACCACGTGCCCAGAGCAGAATCCCCTCTCCATCTATCTACCCCTTTCCTGTGTTCTAACTCCAGCTCACCCTCGCACGTGTACCACTTGCAGCTCCCTCATTTCACAGACTCCCCGTTGCCTTACCGTTCACCGCCGTGCCTTTCCATGCCACGATTCCTTCATAGCCCTAAATCACTGTTACCATATAGCCCTGTCCGCGTCCTCCCACCCCAGATCTTCTCTATCTGGATGGAAACGACTACTTTCCGTGCGATACTCAGATGTATCAACAACCGGGGAACGCACGTACTGAATGTTTCGGAATGAGGGAAGAGTTCGAAACGCATATTTTAGACGAAAAAATCACTTTATATAATCGATATCCGAATTTACATTGATCGCATAGGATGTGATGTATTCTCCCTTTATACTTCAGAGCGGCAGACTTTCTACCGGGGTAGTTTCTTCAGCTCGGGTGTATTTTTGATTTGAAAGATATCTTTTGGATTAATTATGCAGTCGAATAGAAAATGTTAGACTGAGAATAATCTTTTCTTATCAAGCATTCAGTTCACAAGTTTTAATCTTTTCCAACGAATATGGAAGAAGGATGCAGATGTATTTTGTTAGTATCTTCATAACATATTATGGAATTGATCTTTACACTATATTTTGATATACTTAGAATCCTTCATAAAGTTGAGAAATATTTCAATGACTATAAAACCTTTGAAGCATTGCTCGTTTTCTTTTTGTTGGTTATTCTGGTCAACGTCTTCAGAGTATGTATGTACTTAATAAAGCTCATAGATTTTTTTTTCAAGTGAGCTTCATAGCCTTACGGGAAGCATTGAACTTCTTGTAGGTGTGTAGATAAGTTGTTGGAGGATGAGGTAGTTCTCATATCTGTGATGGGTCGAGAACTTGCGATTGAAATACACCAAGGTTTTCAGACCAGTTATCTAATACAAGGTCATCGAAATTGATTTCTGAACGGAGATTACTTTTCAATGTCCCTGACCAAGATTTTTGTTCAATTTATTATGAAATTGTGAATCTCGTAGTCTCAACCCAATGTAACAAATATGTTATATTGGGTTTTATGACGCATTTTTATTTTTAAATGTACTACATTTATTGTACTAAATACTGTGGTTAATTTAATATTACTACCCTTATTCTGAACACTGTGACTCGATTACCAACTATCGGATTTAACTGCAACATTTGAAATTTCAGTTTTCAAACACTTTATTACATTTAAAAGATGAATTATAAATTTTATAGTCGGTGTTCAATTTGGTTGTTATTGGGGGATACTAAATTTTGTTTTCGTGAAGATTGTCATTTTAGAATTTCATTTCAAGTATTACTGTCAAGTAATCTATAAGTGCCAAAATTTCCGCGCCACGGACTTAAGTGGGAGAATCACGGAATTACTGTACACTCTCGAATTACGGAGTTAGCTACGGATTGGCGTATTTGAATTATATTCGTTATTTATTCTAAAGCCATATTTTGACAAAAACATGAACTTTTACAGACATTTTCGAGGAAATCACACGTACAATTACATTAAGCTGAGTAATATTACCTATTCCTAAAATACACAAACATCGCAATAGCCAACAAAATTTGGGTTTACCTTATCCTATGAAATAAAATGTGACCAAGTTGAACCTGTTGAATATCACAACTTTCATCTACTATCATTACTCAAAACTTTGTAACACGATCCTAAAAGGTAGATTAAAAGATATTTTAAACAGCATAAATAATTAATTAAATTCTGCAGTAGTTTACAGATTCTTATCCAANTAAACTCACTAAAGATTTCAAATCGATATATCCTCGTATTGCAATTTACCGATCAATCAGCTCCAATCACGACAGCTCCTAGCTTCAATCAACCTGTAATTAATTAAGTTATCTGTGGAATATCTCATTAACACCTGATCAGTTGTTATTTCCATCTGGACCATTAATAATGCGAGGTATGTTTCGGCGTACGTGAATGATGGATGTCTGGGAAGTACTGCTGCAGTCAGTACAGAACTGAGGCTGTCTCTTATACACATCTAGATGTGTATAAGAGACAGACTGGAACCACATAGGAATACTAGCCATCGATTTTCATTTGGTCTCAATTACAACACAACTGGATTTTACTTATGAACGTCGCACATCCTCAAATCACCTTTATGAGAGAACCGTTCGATCGTCATGAGTACAATTTTAATGAAACACAATTGCAAGACCGACACATAAGTGATCTAAGTCGTATGTTTTATTATCGATTTCGTGAAAATGACAGCACACGAATGTTTAGAAATTATAGGTTTCCAGATAAAAAATCTATAGAATGATTTAATTACTTTTACTCACTTTTACACAAAGTTTTCGCGTAATAGTACATCAAAATTTGCGAATAACGTAAAAAGTATGAAGATTTTATCACGATGAAATTTTATTAAATTTGATTTTAGAATGACAAAATTTGAATTTTAGAAGGAAATTATATTGAAGCATATAAGGTTATTTTTGAATTTTTATTCTTGACAGCTTGTTGATTGTTGTATAAATAACTTATCACTGTTAAAATGTACGATCAAAATTTATTATTATTCTAAAATGAAAGCTATATTGTGGTCAGCTCGGTTGGCAACAGTCTAAAGATGACCTCGTCGGTAAAAAAGCTTTCCTTTTACAATAATAAAAGAGTTTGATTGAACACTATTCTATGTTTTAATATATTTATCATTTATAATTTCATCGATAGTTTTGGTAGCTTTCTCTCTAAATAAATTTGGTTGGGTCATAACAACTAGTTCTGAAGCTGGAGTGCAGTTTAATTTTAATCAGTTTTGTGAAAACTCACCTCTTTCTGGAGACAGGAATGATTTCTTTCTTCTTTACTTCCAAGTTCCTTCTCCTTCCTCCTCAGTGAACTTGACCTTCCGCTCTCAGGACTTCCATCGCCATTTCGCGACCCGTCAACATTCTCATATGAACTGCGCAGATACACTCTTGCCGTTCACACTTCCTCTCTTATTGAAATCCATCGCGTCTTTCTGACCTCTCCTAAATTGTTTATGATATTTTTAATATTTACTTCTTCTATTCGATACACTATTTCCTTGCAAATTGGTTTGTACTTGTCACTTTATCATTTTCTCTTCTGTATATTATAACGGAGGTAAATAGTACTTTCTCTATTAATTAAATCAGAGATACGTGTTTAGTTTTCCATATCGTACACAAATCTAGCGAAAGATTGCACAAAGTCTTTGGCCATTAACTCTAAGTTATTGTCTCGAACGAATCCAACACATCACTATCTGCATAAAGTTGAATACATTGACATATCACCAACACGGGAAACATGTTTCTAACTTGTCATCAAAACAAGCCGACAAAGCTAACTTGTCACAAAAGTAAGTAATAGTTTATCACCATTAAACACATTTTCCTGTTAAATATCACCACTACCGGCAACGGTAGTAACCACGACCAAAATATACTTCGCTTCTTCCGTTGCTACTATGCAAGTGTTCTCGAAATTGAGCAATTACGCAATTCTAAAACATCACTTCGACTTCAGTAAACACGGCTCACCATCTTCAGAACTACGTCTACGTTCAGCACCTCGATGTTGGCCAAAGTTCTGAGTAGAGTAGACAACTATCGATAGTACTATCGATATTTTTATTGTTATTACTATCGAATATTATCGATAATTTAAGTTGTTGAACCCAACGTGTAAACTTCATGTCATCCTTTATGAACGTTGAATAGTTCAACCATGATTGCTGGTAAATAAATAAATTAAGACTTACGAATTTTATGGACGATACGATGTATTGTATTCTTTTTCAGAACACAAATGTTTCGACTCGTGATTTGAGTCGTCGTCAGATGTATCAAATTGTGACAAGAAATAGTCACAAAGCAATTGATCGTGATATTCGGCGTTATTGAAATCTTTGCCGAATGAGGAAATAACATTCCTCGACTCTCTTACCTAACCGCGTCCCTTCCGGTGGCAATTGTCAATACAACCTTCTCATCTGTAGGGAGACTTATCTGGTGAAAAGTGTTCGCTATGGAGACTAAAATATATGTACCTTTTATCGCTTTCGAGACTCTTAATTAAAGACTTCTGGAAAGTTTTTTTTTTTGGACAAGGCATTTAAAAATACTATGCCAGACTATCCCTCCCTTAGTCGGCCCCGTGAGAGTCAAAGTTACAGTTTCTCCAACGTAGTCACTTACCCATCGGGTGGCTCAGGGATTAGCATGCTTGTTCGTCACTCTTGGTTCAATTCCCGGTGGGGCCAGAGAAAAAATTACGCTGTGACTACAAATAGTACAATTAAAAATACAAAAAGAAACTAGTTTCTTGTCGCTCCAACATATGTATTTAAGTATATATACTCGTATAATACAAACAGTGTATGCAGATCTAAATATTATAGATAATCAATAATCACATACTACACAGCACTTTATTCACACCAACGTTTCGACACTGATCAGTGTCTTCATCAGGGTATCTTAATTCAGTTAAACAATAAAATATATTCTTCAAGTCATTATTCACATACATACATAAAACATCTCGGTGATATTTCTTCACCTTGCCAGTCTTTCCTTGTCTACCGACAAAAGTCAACTCAAAATGTATTTAAGCGTCTCGAAAGTTCTTGTCGAATTAAAATCTCATAATCTGTTTATTTTGAAATTGTTGTTTTTATATGATCAAATTGGAACATCAATATTAATTCTCACACAGTCATATTAACGCCAAATTCCAAAATAAATAAAAGAAAATGCTTCTACCTATGAAATCGTATTTTGTACGTATGAAATCATAAACTTTTATAATCATACAGGCATATTCTAAGAATTCTAAATACCCAAAATTATGAAGAAGCGAAGTACTATCGATATTTCGATTGTCATTACTATCGAATATTATCAATAATTTAAGTTATCGATAACCAAAAAATTGTACGTTTACATTTATGTGTCACGTGTCTTCATTTTTAAGATGTTAATGATAATTTCCTTTTCTTTGGAAGAATCATATTGAACGAAGACGCATTAATTTTGTTTTTGATTTATGATAATATTATTGAAGGCATGCTCTGGCAAAAATAAAATTGTCACAAAAGCAACTTAAAAATGAAGAAAATTCGTCTTATGATCTATGTACTGTAGTGTGTAACGGAGCGCAGTATATTTTTTTTCTTTTTTCAAAATTCCATGTTAATCTATGTATATTCTCTAAAATACTTTGATGTGCTGTAATGGATGCTCTGTTGGATGGTTATTATTCTGCTAATTTTGCTGATTGCATTCAATCAATTACTACGTCGAGGTACACATGATGCGATTAGCACAATGAGGGGAGTTGTTGTGGAGATCGGATACAGTACACCAGAGCACCACCGATTGATTTTTATATGTTAGCTTCATTCTCGTGTCATGGTATGGTACTTTTCTGTCACTTTCACATCCGCATACTACTTATTTCTGCGCAGTAAAATGTGGGATGGTAAACGTGAGATAATAGAATGCAAACATATGGGAACTAGAATCCAAACTGTTCGTAGGTTCCTCTCATCAGACTGGTATTATCGAAGTGAACAATATATTTGTTCCGTATGTACCAGAAAGGCGTTCAGACTGTGATCAAGACCCAATTACAAAAGGCTTCAAGTGACGAACCATTTGAAGTATTGTTACAATTTAGGGGTGCCCTCGGAACCAGTTCGGCAAATCTTCACCAATTTATTTCAATGCTGAGTCTACTCGCTTGGCTATGTTGCAACTACATAATTGTGAGAGGTGGAATCGACTATAGGAATATGAAATCGAGCGAGGATCAGGTTTCCTAAAAATAGCAATAAAAGAAAAAAAGTCAACTAAACACTATATAATATATGTCATGAACTCCCTTGGTACAGCTGTTACCAACCCTAACCCTAATAACATACAGACAAAACATAATAAAGAATTACAAAACATAACAGTGATTCAGGAGTATCTGAGGGATACTTAGTAGGAATAGATTGAACAAAAAAGATTACTAATACAAAGTCCCAAAAATAAGAGTTTTACGAGCGCATGTCCCACATGCGCTCGGAGAAGAGGCTTGTCTCCGTCTCTGAATTACAAGAATTCAAGTATTTACGAAGCACGTATTGAAGACACGTGCTCCGGAGTGTACGTCCCCACGTACACTGCCAGCTTGTTCGTTCGTCGACCGTCTCGTTCATCTTTCAAGATGTCGGTCTGAGGGGGGGGGGAAGGGCCAATCACAATTGATTTTATTAAGATCACACCAACCAGAGGACGCCGCTGACGATGGCGATCCCACGCTCCCGCGGAGCTGACAGGCTTCAGTCGGAAACGGTGCAGCGGTTTCTGCGTGCACGTGTTGTTGGCTCTTAAGTTGAATAAATAAATATATAGCAATAACCAAATTAGCATGTATCTGAATGATGGGACCGTAACAGTATTATATATTAAAGACAACTAGCTGATTACTTGGCGTTACCCGGGATTTTTCTTAAAGTAAACTTCTTTTACTCAGAAAAGAATAAAATAAATGTATTGTAAGATTAGAATACTTTAACTTACTGGTGTATTAAAACATGTACAGTACCCTAATTTTTCAAATTCATAATAATTCAAATTTAATACAAAACTTGACTTATACACAACACCATCTTGCGGGGGCTGCGCCGGTCGATTTTTGGCTTCCGTGGCGTGACGCGGCTGCACCATATCATTGAAATTTGTGTGAAACCTAACCTATTCGTCGAAATTTTACGACTTCAAGACTTTTTTTCTTTGCTATGAACAAAACAAATTGATTTAATGTTTGTTTTCGTTTCTTACTCCTTAAATTACAGTATTTTAAGACTTCTATTTTTAACTACATTTAGGTTAATTTCTGTAGATGCACATGTGATGTCGCTGACTATTTGGTAGTACTCTTTGAGGAAAACGATATTGCTATTCAGACTTGTCAAATATCTATATGAGATTTGGCAGCGTAAGCAAATATAACTCTTCGTTCCCGATTTTATCGTCACGACGATTTTTTAAACGACATTTATCGTCAAAATAATTTCTTGCTTATCACAATTTTTTAAATTAAAAGTTAGCCTACGTTCATGTGACCAGTAACAAGTGGCCTACTATAATATGGCATACATGGGATTCCCCACTGTACCATGGGAAGAGAGAGGGTAGTATATGAATTACTTTGGCACACAATAACCAAATAATCGAGACAAGAGAATGCTTTAACAAATAACAAGAATACACAACGATTTTATATTGAAAGATGATCATGATCTTTTTGAGTTGTGTAAAATCTATTGATATTGTCTTCCATAACAAGGTGACTTTCGGGTTAATTTGATAGATTCGATGCTATTAGACCATTCTTCCATTTCATTTGGGAGAAGGTTATAAATCGTTGGAGCTAAGCTTAAGAAACATTTTTGAACAATGTTAATTATGCTTTGGAACAATGACATAATAATTACTTAATAATAAATACAATTTTGAAATAATTATAAACTTCTTTGTATTCTCCGAGACATGCGTTGTGTTGTCATAGAATAATAATAGTAATAATTCGCGGAATGAATTGCTACACATCAGTCAAACAAGGAGATTAAATAATGTAATACTTTATTTCCAGTACTTATAGCACCAACATATTCATTAATCCTCGCGTAATTATGCATAAAAGCCAAGTAATTAACTGCAACAATTAACATTAATTACGTTTCAAGGCTTTCTTCTCTTATTGCTTCCTTTCATTTTCTTACCCAATTCGGAGGTTTACGCTCAGCACCCTTCAAAAGCTTCAAAATCTTTTCTATGTTTCGCAGAATATTTGTTTTAAAGCGATGGGTTAAATATGCGTTGTCAAACTTATCTTAGCCCGCGTGTCATTTGGTACATTGGGCCAACATGGGACGAGGTTTGGCAAAATGTTGCCCAAGGAATAAAATTATTAGGTCATATTTATTTACTTATTTGTAACGTGATATTTTGATACTCATCAACAAATTTATATTTGTTCAAGCTGAATTAATTATATAGTTTATTTATTTTTTATAAAGTACTTCTAATATTTAGTATTATAATTAAATAGTATCATACGCAAATGTATCGCGGGGAAATGTGTAATTACGAACACTGTTTTCTGTTTTCTTTCACCGGACATGCTCGTCAAATATTAATTCTGACACAATAGATTTATAACACAAAGTTGAGCACCGCAATGAAAAATTGTATGTAAAATGTACATTCTGTTACTCGCGGACCATAGAACAGCGATGGGCTAAATATTGAAAGGCCCAGGAAAATCCCTAACGAGATTGTTTTATCTTGAGTACCGGGTAGCGGGTACGGTGATGACAGTGTGCCTCGAAAGACACACTGGTGAACTCCACTACAGAAGTTATTCTGATACGATTTCATTCATACAACATGGTTAGCAGTAAAATACAAATGATATTGCACCAGTCAAATACTGGTAAGAAATACGAGAGCGTAAAATTTAGAGGTATTTTTGCCAATAAATGACATTATTGTTACAATTGAAAGAAAGTAAAAAGAAAGCTAAATACCAGTAGTGTAGTCTTTGTGAAATCAACGAAGATTCAACCCTTTTCTAGAGCTTGTTTATTATGCAAGACAACAAAGATTTATTATAAACCCTTTTTTAGAGTTTTAACCAATATTTTTATCATTTTGTTCATTGAAATAGATCAGTTTTCAACGATTTTAGAAAAGAAAAAAAAAGGTAATTATTTCTTCGAAAACTTTCTTCTTCGCCCTACCTTGTATCTTTTGAACTAATCAACAGTTTCTATCATCAACAAAACAAAAAGTTTGTTTTGCGCATCAACGAAAAAATACGGATAAAACGTTTTCTTAAGAATAATGATGGGCATCATAAATTACACAAGATCTAATAATATGTCACAAACCCTACCTTCCTCATATTTTGTCCTTCTATTCTTTGAAGTCTCAGCTTAAGACATGAATGAAGAAGTCAGATAAGAACTAGATCATAGTGGTCGAACTTGATTTCTAAATTCAACGAAGAAAATGTAATATTGTTCTTAAACTTATTGCAAATTTTAATCACGATTTATGTAATTGTTTCGATAGAAGTGTTTATATTTGCGCGCACCAACTACAGTATAGAAGATGATTTGATACTTGGAAGTAGGGACCCTTCGCTCCAGTCTTTTTATTTTTAAAACGATGTTATTAAATGTTCAAGAATACTTGTTAGACTGGCAATTGTCCATTAATCTTTTGAAGTATTTCATCCCTTTTAAAGAAATAAACTTAATACAGTTAATGATAAACTCTGTAATCTCTACAAAAAATCCATGAATGGCAGTGTTAAATAATCTTACACAGACATAGAAGATTTTTGTGAAAAAAAAATGTAACTAACTTGTTTTTTTGTTTGTTTTTTTAAACATTTTTACTTAATTTATTTAAAGTTATTTTATATTATTGTTACTATATATTACGCAAAGTTTATAATTATTAAATGACTCATTTGAATAAGTACATTTCATTTAAAGAATGAATTAGAGTTAGTGTGTGATGAACTAATTCTTTCTTTTAAGTTCTTGATGAAAATGAGACTGCATTTATTTTAATCAATCTATTTTAATTATTGGGACTCCTACAATGAACTTGTTGAAATTTTTGATCTCGGAGACATTAGCCGACCACACAGCGCCAAAACTGACTGATTTGAATTTGGAGGAGGCTAACCCGTCGGGAAAATTGTCAGTCAAAAATCCTCTACTTTTACATAACTGAAGAAAATTTTTATTGGATAGTAATTGTTAATATTATGATTCAAGATAAAAGAAATTTTCAAAGTTCGTACCGTAATATTTAATATGGAACAGTGTAAACATTCAGAATTATTGACATGAAAAATTTGCCTCGCAAATAATTTTTTTTTCTGCGATAGAGAAAGTATTATTTTTCCGGATAGAGAATGACTTTGTAAGAATTCAAACCAAGGACCCTCCTGACAACACAGTATTTTTATCCACACAATCGCACTGATTTTCATCTATACTGTTAGTCGCAGTACTAACCCACGGTGCAGCATCACATTGCGGAGCAGGTTAGTGTCGACACATTTCATTTTCTTAACCCCTCCCCTTGGTTACACGGATGCTTAATTGGCGCATTAAGGTATTATATCCGCGTTGACTAAAATAAAGTTGCCAGCTATTCACGAAACTTGGAAATACACCAAAGCAGTTCTAATTAATAAATAATCAATTCTACTGAATTTTACTATTGGATGAGGACAATTATTTTGTGATTTTAAAGTTTGATAAAAAGTTTAGATCGTTCTTTGCCTCTTTCCCTGACAAAGGCCACATTGTCTTCGGACACGTGAGGTGGATGCCATTTTCGATAGAAGAGTATTTTCCGCAGTTTTTGGCGAACTTTTCTTGTAACTCCGAAAGATATGAAAATCTTAACGTTCCTATTTCCATTTGCGATATTTCAGTAGTTTTTTTTTTTTCGCTGTTGAGCCAGCACTTTTTCCAGAATATCAAAAAAAACTCGCGAAAGTTTCTTCATATCAGCCCATAGTAATGTAAAGTCAAATAATTCAAAATTTTCAAGGTATAAAAATTCATTGTCACTGGATAGGGAATGCTTTAAACTATCATTTGAAACATTTTTAAGGGCACTTAAGTCTAGTTGCTTTGACGGATATAATACCTGAAGCATTCTCGCACCGTTCGCTCCCTTGTGTTTCTGAGACGTTTACTTCCGTTTCTCTCCAACCGCCATCCTCCTTTCACATTTCCACCCCGTTTGTCTTCGCTCCGCGGAATTTCAATTCTCTTTAGCAGCCGGCGGCGGCGGGGCTCTCGCTACTGCTGCTGCAGCAGATCGATTCTCGCGCTCCCGTAACAAGCGCTTGGAATTGACCTACTTTAGAAATCGTGTCGTTGCGAGTCTATTGCAAAAGTTCGTATTTCATTTAAACTCCGCGTTCATCGCATTCCGCATGACAATTGTTTTCTTGGGTCGACTCGGGAAGTTGCGGTGGGAATCCTCGCGCCACAACTACTTTGATTCTTGGAAGGACGTAGTCCAAGGGAGGATCCATGGATTCCGGACACCCGCCCCTGTTACCTCAACAAATTATTCAGAAACACAAAAAAATTACCATACTTAAAGATATATCAGAATACAATGGTATAAAGTCCATTTACACAGATTTTCTTGAGATATGACTAATTTGATTTGTCATCAAAAGTCTTTTGACGAAATGTTTGACTCACCCCCCCCCCCCTAAGCGCCAACCGTTAGGACAATTGATTGTTTCGTAATTTCTCAGTATCTTGGCCCCAATTATAATCAGAGGCTTGCGGTTTAAAATAATGGATAGAACATAAAATTTTGCACCTCATGCCAAAATCATAAGAAGTTTGACGGAATATTCTACTTTTTACTGCTTTTTTAAAAATTTTCATAACAAGTTTTCAATTTTTTCTGAATGGATGCAAAAAATTTATATTCTCATTTTGAAGTATTGTTGATACTCTATCACACGATATGCATCTGGAAAAAACCCGGGTGGGACAACGTTCCGAAATTTTGAAAAATCTTTTTTGTAATTTTTTTTATTCTATACTTCTTGCTTTAAGGATTATTGATTTAATGCAAATATCACTAACTGAGTTGGCCACGAATTAATATTGATATGAACCTACAAAAATGTGAATCTTTGTAAGAGATTATTTCATCTTCACCTGAGACATGAGATTAGTAAAATCCTGGCTACATGTGTGGTAGCGAGAAACATGTGTGATATGATTCGGAGGATGAAACACATTAGTAGCAGTATTCAGGAGTTCCAGTTTTCCCGACCATTCATTTTAAAACGCTAGATTGTTATTTTTGTGGTACGGCTAGGTTAGATAACTCACAGACAATCTCGGCATTGCAATCGGAATTAGTGCATCAGATCGGATCAGATTGTGCCCAGAGAGTAGTTGCGGGCAGAGCACATGTTCATCATAAGTTTGCTGCCCGTCGACGGTCGGTCTATGAGAGTGAACTTGTATGTTGAGTGTCGGGAGTTCGGCGTCTGTAGCCCTCTCTAACTCGTGCATTCAGCTCACTCAAGTTCAACTGCTCAACTCAAGTTCAACTGCTAGCGGAAACCTGAGTCGGCTCATCTCGTCTACGATTGCGCTATTAACAGTGAGCAGTAATTTGTTTATTCAATTTGATTTTATTATTACCCAGTTTCTCGGCTGTTACACCAATACCTGGGGTTCTGTTTTCTCTTTGTTAATTTAAATTCCTCTTACTTATTATCTCTATGTTCTATTTGTATTTTATTCCGTCTTCCTTCTATTCCCAATTGTCTTTCACATCTCTTCACAAAGACGCTCTCTCCCCACATTATCTCCGTTACTTGTTTTACTCGAATCACTGTATTCCATATACTATACTTTGCCTGGTGTGCGGCTTTCCATATTCAGTCGTCATCTGTGATATTTCCATTCCTTGTGCTTGTGTTGTAATAACTAATATCACCGGGTTTTTTTCATCTCCAAACTACAGTAATTGTGTGAGTGTATGTAATGTATGTGATTTGTATCATAATTCAACTCTCCGACATATTTATGAATGAATGTGAGTTGTGATTCAGGGCTGGTCACGGACCACAAATTCAATAAAACTTCTGCTCGAGTAACGTGATTTGATGAAAGTGTGCTGTACAATATTTAGTAGTGTTCAATATTTTTCTCATTTTGTATATTTCTGAACTTGTGTATTTGTATTTTCCTTTTTGTCGTTATATTGTCGTTTGAGATTTCCTCCTTCTGATGATGTATTCCCTCATTATATCGAATCGCTTCACGAATCAAAATTGAGAGAATATCTATTAATATTCCCCCCAGTGCCCAACATCTCTAACACGTTGTGCAACTGTGTAGTAACTACAATTCTACAAGTACAATTCTACAAGTTGAATGAGAATTGTAGACGGGCTCGGGTGGCGAACGGGATGGCGCAGTCGGTAGGCGCATGAGCGCGCAGAGCTCAAGGTCCCGGTTTCGAACCCCGGTCCCGTCTCCCATTTTGATTCGACGTAATATGATTAATCTGTTACCTGGCGGTGAGGTTCACCGCAATCTGAGAGATTTCAAACCTTTTCTTTTAAAAAAATTCTTTTCATAATTTTCTGTTGATAAAAAACCTTTGGCTATCTCGCAGTTCTTAATTGAATGATCACGGTTTATTATCACTCCTTTTGTAAATCGTAAATTTTTTTGAAACACGCATTGATATTTACACATGTTATATGATTCATATTTTAAAAGTTATTCGTTTTTAAATCACCGCATCAATATTGAGTGCTTTTCTTACCCGTAGGTACTTAGTGATTAATTGTTTTTTTAATTTTTAATGTTATACACATTATCCTGGCCCGGGATTTTCTCCGGTTTTCTTTCGGGTAGTGGCGGTTTTTGCATTTTTCGTGTGTGGGAATGTAATTAACTTTATTTTATTAATCTCGAATTTTTCTGCAGATAATGTCTACGGTTCATTTCGGAACAATAATAATGGAAAACAGTCAGTACTTATTTAGTAATACTTCTTATATAAACATTAAATCCACGTCTGCCCTTTTGGTCCCTTGATCGGAATTGATGGGATGGTCCCTTGTTTGTTTCTGCAGAGGAACTAACTTTATTATCCTCCACGTGGTCATACGCAGTTTGCAAACTGCCTTTTTGACAATAAAGATGATTATTTATTTACAGTACTACCTCGAAATAAAAGTCAGGATGCAGTGTTATAATTTTAATATTGGGAAAATGCAAAGTCGCTAGGTCCTTGATGTACAAGTGGTTGGAAAAAAAGGGAGCGTTCTCGTGCTTTCTAAAGCGTTTTCGCATTCGTGTACAATTTTTGATCTGAGTGGGAGTAATTTGTGGGAGAAGAAGTGTTATTGGCACGACATTACTCGAATTAAAACGCTTTTGAAATCCCTCTCATATGCTCTTGTAATGTAATTAGTCTGTATTTCCATTTCGTTCATGGGAACCTCGCCACTTATCTGATTCAATTAAGCAGTCGCATGTTTTCATGCTGCCCTTCAATTTTGTTTGTTCAGAACCTCACACCCTGGATTCAGTTATTGGATGACGCGTCGTATGTTTTCATGGTGCATGTTTCTCTGGGCTTGCGCATGTATTATGTCTAATAAATGACTACAACCGTAATTTGTTTGTTATCGGATAATGCCTCTTTAGGATAATCTTTCCAATATCCCTGTTTGTCCCCTTTCTATGTAACGAAGCAAGAATGACAATCCAGTCGATGGTTACGCTACTCTCAGGTCAAATTACTATAATAAATTGTTTACTTTTCAAAATGTACAATATGATTAAACGTTTCTTGTCTCTTATTGTCTTGTGAAGATCCCAGTGACACTAAACAATTTATCACACTAAACTGACATCAAAACAGGCAATGTCTTGTATAGGTCCACATCTATTTTTTAATGTTGAACATATTATTTAAGCGCTAACATTTATCAAAATATATAAGATTCTAAAATTTAAAAAAGTACGAAAATATTTTCGAAATACGTAAAATATAAGTCTAACTCTATGTTGACGGGCTCAAATATTTATAGTTTTACAAACTCTGTTCCTGAGAAACTGATAAAGCACTAACTTTTCTACACTAAATAGTTCTATAAATAATTAATATATAGCCAGTCTACAAACGACAGATAACTTTGTATAATACAATGTAAGAATGTTACCTATCAAAATTACTCGAACTTTCTCGAGAATCTTTGTATTTTTCTTTCCTTTGCTGGCATCTGGAGAATAGGATGACTCTAGGCAAACCTTTGACACTATTGTAAGGTTGATAACAAGAGATGAATGTCATACCCAAATGAGACATGACAAATATGAGACATTAATATTATAAGAGCTTCGCAAATGTGCAATAACATCATACAGATAGAAGTATCTGGTATATATGTATCACTGTAATGAAGACATGGCAATTAACGCTCATTGTTATATAACGCTCACATAGAAAACATTATTTTCTTCAAAAAACTTCTGTCACGACTCACGTGCACATAGTAAGCACCCATTTGATGACTCTACCTTGAACCTTAGTAGCTCCAAAGCCTGTGTTACCAGTGACACGTCGGGCCTCAAGACTTCTTTGACAATCTTATTTTATAAAGGCCATAAAGGTTTTAAAACAAAATTAAATGCTGAGCTGAGTTTTGTTAAAAATAATTATAAAAGAAGTTTCAATTTGCGTTACGTGTGTTAAGAAGTTTGATATTTCGTATGTACTTGTAACGTTACTTTTGTATTCTAATAAACGTGTTTGCGACTTTTCTGTTACATAAGATTTATAATATATTAAAAATTACTAGGTAGGCAACTGGTACAGAACTTTCTTTTGACCATCTATGGCTCTACAGAAGGTTATCGAATATAATATAAAATACATAAAATATGCATAAACAATGATACATAAAACAACATTAAATGCGTAATAAAAGAGAAAGGGGAAACAATTATGCGTATTTTCATTTGAGAATAAAATGCAAAAAAGATTACTAGATTATATTACGTTTGTCCTTAAGTGTACGAACTTGAAATAAGTATTTACGATTCCGTTGATGTACTATGTGGTGTCTGAGAAACTGCTTAGAAAAGAAAGATTGATAATCCGTATGAATGTATTTTTGTATCTAGTACCTTATTTATCGAGCAGGTAGTACTAAACACACTATTTTTAATAACGCCCAAGACAAGGATTTAAAAAGGTGTCACTGACGTGAAAACTCTAAATCGTTTCACGTCACAACTAGTGATTTTTTGTCACAAAATCATGTTGAACTTTTCTATCGAATTGTATATTTTACTTAAACAGTATTTACAGAAAATAATGGATTTAAAGTGATTTCTTATTTTCATGTGATCTGTAAAGTAGTGAACCGGACATAAATAAAATTGTGATTGTATCCACCATTGAGTCAAGGGGTACAGAGTGAAACAATTTTTATTATATTTTGAGTGTTTCAATTACATCACAAACTCGGGTGCGGAACATTTTCTTATGATGACGATGTACTCCATATTGTTTCGTTAAGCGCTTCTTGACCAGATCTCGAGAGTGGTTTCTCGTATACTCCAAATCATGTAACTTTACCGAAAATAACGAAATATGGCTGCCTAACACGAATTGCCAACTTCTACGAATTCAAGTTTTATCCAAATAAATATTTATAGTCCTAGTAGTCACAAAAGCGATTATTTGCTGCAAAGAAATATAATTTGATAATGCAACAAACAATGACACAAGGTAATATTCGTTCCTCACGCTCGTTACAGAAAGAAGAGAATAGCGTCACAAGAGCACGTGGCTTTTGCCGAGGTTGGCAATGGATTAAAGTTTACAGAAATTCTAATGTCCTGTCAACATAACGCGAGGCACTAATAGTATTAATCTTATGGACGATGGCGAAGTAAAAGCGTTGGCTACATTGAGTACGAGCTATGTACCAACATCAAGCCATTTAGGCTGACAAAAATAAATAAATTAATAATTTACTGTCAAGAAAGCTGGTACAAACTGCCTATGAGCATGTTCAGGAAGTAATTTACTGAGACTAATATACTATAAACCAATAAACACAGTGAGTTTGTGTAAATGTTTTTTTTTATTCTTACGTTAAATTTTCTCGTGGCAAAGTAAGATGACTTCGAGTAGAAATACGTACAATGTCTCTCCTACGAGACCGCTGACCGCGTCCGCTCCAGGTGCAGTCAATGAACCGAAGCAGAGCGGTGAGTTCACGGTTTCTTATTGGGTACTTGACAACAAGACGCTTGTTAGTGGCAACAAAGAGCATGCTTTACTTNTGCCTTAGGGCCCTTGATCGGAATTGATGGGATGGTCCCTTGCTTGCTTCCGGAGAGTAAATTAGTTTTTTTTCCTCCACGTGGTCATACGCAGTTTGTACTGTTTTTTGACAATAAATTTATTATTATTATTATTATTATTTCATGTCTTATTTTTTTATGGAAAAGACATATTCAGGTCTGCTCTTCCACGTAGCCGCATGTTTAGCCTTTGTCAGGAGTAGAAGACTTCTCCCCAAAATCAATTGATGTTAACTTTCAAGTTATATGTTCAAATGTTTATAGTGCATTGAATTGATTCACGACGTAAATTAGTTAATATGTGGGAAATATATAACTTATTCTTACAAAAAAAATATTTTTTTTTTCAAAGATTCAGAGGAGGAGTTCGGATTTTATTTAACCGAAATATTGTTAAATTGGTGCATTATTCTACAATAATAAAGTTTTCTTGATCAAGCTGTTTTTTGTCTCTGTATACCCTTACTCAAAGTTGACTCCTTTCGCATCAAGTATTTAAATTTTTTGTCAATTTAATCCCTAGCGACTGATTTCGTCTATCACGTTCCCCTTTTTTCCTCGCTCATATTTTTATCGTTCTCGAGTATCCGCAGCTCCCGTCAGATCGCAGCATGGTGCATTGTAACAAAAGACGCTACAAAACCGAGTTCCCTCACTCCGGCATCCCGTGATCCGCCGACACTAGGGGCTATCATGTCCGAATATTGTTGTCGAAAGGAGGGAAACGGCTGAAACGCTCCGGGCAGAGCAAGAACGGTGGGCGCGTGTGAAGAAAGAAGGTCGTGTGGCCGGAGGGTGAGAGAGTGTGGGGGTAGTCTTTCCGAAAGGGACGGTGGAGGCGCGAGCGAACCACGCTTTTCACTCCGTGCCACAGTAGTCTATTAGTCAACTCCGGATCGTATTGTCAAGAACACCATGAGGGGCGTTGAAGGTTCAATTCTTAGTTACATACGACGTCTCTCCTGCCGGGATGTCTTGACCTTGTCCTTTCTTAGAAAATGTCCTAGTAGTGTAGCGAAGCCTTTTGTCCCTGCAAAACTTCTACTCTAGGTCTGCTACAACGTTTTTCGTTCAGTAATGTAAACGATAATAAAATATAAATTTCTTTAACATGAATCGTTTCTCGTGTTCCGACCACATTTTATTAAACTACTTTACCATCCAGGATTTAGGATTTGTAGACCCTTATGCTCAACCTGTAATGTGGGTCCTCCGGGGAATGGGGGAGGGGGTATAGATTACCGTCCAGAAAAACGGGGTTGGGGGGGGACCCCGGATTTTTAAAAAATCATTACCCTTGATCATCGCGTTTTAAAGCACATATCTGTTTAAAATCTTAAGATAAAGAAATTCAAGTGAGAGTCGTGAGTAATGACGTTGTAGTACGATGTGAAAACGAAACATTGAGGGACTTTGGTCGTCTGCACTGCCAATGTCGTGTCTTGAAATAATTCTATTAATTTGCTAATTGTTAGAATTTTTGTGGAGCGGGTCCCCTTATGTATGCGGGCCCCTAGGCGCGCGGCTCTGTAGCCTGTGCTTATATCTGCTTCTGTTGCCATCATTTCGACTGCTTAGGTTTATTACTCATGACTACACAAAAAAAAACCATGAACTTAGAGTACTGCATATATAACAGTTTTACTCGCGAATTAGCGTTGGCCAGTTATTGGAAGCGTTTCCAAAAAAAAAAGCCATACAAATTGTTCCACATTTTATAAATTGACGTATTTAATTAAATAAAACCCTTTGTTTACTAACAAATTATTCCATTAACCCAGGAATAAAACGAATCGTAGAAACAGGAGATATAATAGTTACAACAAAACATCACATACTTTTGTATAATCTCTTGTTATATAGTGTTACTTCAATAATATTAAATCTTTAATCGATTGACCTACACGATTAAATTTAACTAAATGGGTACGCTCTTACTAAGAACATTTTCTGCGACTTCAAGGTAACAAGGAAAACGTAATAAGCCCTTATTATTTTGATCGTACGGGTTGATTCGAATTATAAATACTTCGATCGTCATATGGACATGTCTCAGAAGAATCAATCTATTGCATCAGTTCTCTCCCCCCCCCCTCGTCAAGTGACTCAGCTAAGTCCTTGGCAAACGGAAATAAGTTGGCTCTCACATGAGTACCCGAATCTAAAACCGTGTTGCGCAGGGTGTAGAAAATTATTTTTTTCCCAAGTATTTTTCAAATAATCTGCAATTATAATATGTTCCATCTGTATACATACTACGGGAGTTAAGCTAATTGGTCGATAATTACTAGCTAAAGAGCGATCACCTCCTTTGTGAATTGGTACCACGATAACCTTTTTCCAGCCCCGTGGTAATGAAGAATTATTTAATGTAATATCAAAAAGCCTGGCTAGGTACGGAATCATGGCTTCCATACCAAGTTTAAGTAAATTCCTTGGATTATTGTCGTGACCGATTGATTTTTTATTCTTTATAAGTTGACGTTTTAAAACACGGAAAGACAAAAAATTGGCACTTTTAGGAACACTATCTAGCAAGAATACAGAAAATGTTAGAAAACACCAAGTCTATAGCCCAATTTTTGAAATTTACAACACTTTTCTTCGTATTAGAAAGGAACACTGTTGTACGTCTATTTCAACAAAATGATAAAAGATGAGTAAACAAATAGCTATAGTTTTGTGATGCAGAATTAAAATCGTAGCATAGTGTGTGAACACTAATGTAAAACACAATCAGACATTTTAAGTTCCGAATGTTTGTGAGATGAGTTGTTTGTTCACATGCAGACTAATTTCGTTCTAACAGCTTAACGCACGTAGCGACAATGAAATTTACAAATAATTACTCGTGGAAATGGATGTCGTTATGTTTGCGAGTAGTATAAATAAATAATAATAGTATTCAATGAATGTTCTATTAGTGAATTCGAGCTAAAAGCACAGCTCAGTACGTCTCGTAAATGAAACTATTTACCATGAAGTCAACTCATTAAAATGAATTTAATATTTTTAAACATCTTTTTTGAGTCTTTGAAAAATAAATTTTGAACTTAAAAGAGAAAAGAAATCAACAACTTTTTTTTGTGGGGCTTAAGGGCTCGTCAACGGCAAGGTCATTAGAACCCTAACAACTTTTATTTGAGTTATAAAAACATGTTATATGTTCAAATTTCCCAATTTCTTATTTTATGGCCTGTTTGAATACGTGGTTCCATTTGCAACCTCAATGCAACCCCTTCCAACTATTATCATGATTTCACAACTTCTTTTACGTACAATATCAATGCACGTGTACAAACATATTACACATCTTAATTTTATAGTACACTATCAATAATTATAAACCAGCACAAAAATGTTAGGCCTAGCAGGTATAGGACCTAAATGATAGATGTCTAGTGGGTTGTTAGCGACCGTAAATACCCCATGTGCATGGTGGTTTCGAATGAAATAACCAAAGTATTTTCATGTGACATACAAATGAAAGGCGAAAATGTTATTTTGCTTATTTACAAATTCACTAAATACATCAAATAAAATAAAACTGTCTCACCTATTATTATTATTTCAGTAAAAAAATACAAGTCTGAGCTGTCTGATGCAGATGCAAGATACGTGTCACAGTGATAAATCAAATTTAATTAGTGTGTTGTTGAAAACAAGAAATATTCCTGGTATTAATTTCCCAGCCATTGCTGGTTTCAGTAGAATATAAAATCATAATGATGAAAAAAAAGTATTGAGTGGGGAAAACATGATATTCAAAAGGTAGAATTCGTATGAAACCACTATGTTCCGAAGTTGAAAACCAGAATACGTAAACTAAAGATGCAAGTGCCCATTTTGCTATTTTTTGTCACTCACTGAAAACTCTGATGCATCGAAATGAAAATTAGAGTATAATCCCAACTCAGTGGAGGAAAAGATCCGTTTCATTTCAACCCGTTCGCAAGTCTGTCGGCAATGAAATTTCATAAAAAATGATATTGTATAATTTCGCGTGTAAAATACGTCACACTGCAGGACTACCAGCAATGACAGGCAAGACATAATCTGGAGTATAAATAGTAAAGGAAAACCACCTGAGAGTTTTGTACACAGTTAAATTTTGACTCAAATTTGTAAAATAATAAACACGTCACAATTTTGAAGAAAAAAAAAGGAATATAAAACCATATAACTGACACTGCAGTTCGTCTCTGATGTGAGATATCGTCAATGGAGCTCGATCATTTTAGCTAGTGAAATTGTTTTTTCTGACATGTGAGGTGTATTTTATTTTATAAATTCGAGTCAAAATTCAACAGCCTGCAAAAACCTCAAGTCGTTTTTCTTTAATGCTAATTATCATCAGAATAGCAGACGTCAAACTTCATAACCTGGAGTGTTATGATAAATATTCCAAGAATTTTTATTAACAAATAGTAGGGGTGATTAATGCGTTAAATATATCAGAAATAGTAGCCTCAAAACCCCAGCGATGAAGAATGTTATGATTATATTTATCTACATATAAAATGTTTCATGAATGTACATGAATTTTTATTACATATGAATTGTAAATAAGTAATAATATTTCTACAATACAAGTATCACGAAATAGGGTGTCTCCGATAGATTATTGGATAAAAATAAATTGTAAGTAAAAAACGTTGTATATCTCAGCACATAATTTGTCAGATTTACGTAAGAATTGGGAGATACAATAAAATATTTATATGAAACGAAGGTGCTTAACAAAATAAATCGAAAAAATTCTCACGAAAGGCGAGAAAGGTAAAGTTTCAGATAACAAGTAACATTTCTTTAAAATAATAATTTTATAATTTTATTTGATCATCTTTATACTTAAGCGATGTTAACCTATAATACTTCTTACAATTGAAATGCGAATTTTCTTGCATTAATCATCTTTTCTTATCTACTTCACGACCATTTATTCTCCTATCGTTATTACCATTGGTTGATCGTAACGTATTCTAAACAAGAATTATAGGGACTATTCCCAGAGGCATTTGATATTGTTATTCACGCAAATCAATGGTAAATTTTATGGGCAATTCATTGAGTTGCATGCCTCCGGCACTTTGCAATTCTGTCTGTTGCATGTAGATAGACTGCCGTGAGTAATAAATCTAGAAAACGAGGAAAATAAAGATGCTTTAGGAACTAGTCTCGCAAAAATAATATATGCGGCCACATATGTTCAAAGAAAGAATTTATCTAGACCCCAGAAATAGACGATCAACAAGGAATTAAATACAAAGTCAACTGGAAAATTATTTCCAGAAATGAAAAACAATGCTATAGTCAACCGAAAAATATTTATTTGCCAAAACCGGCTTTCGACAGCTTATGCTGTCATCTTCAGTAGCTTTCTCTGCCCTGAAGGGGCGTGTAAAAAAATTCGTGTTAAAAATCTTTGTTTCTCGTTAAAGGAAGAACCGAATACAATACAATTTTCTAATTGTTATTTCCAGAAATGGTTTTTCCCCTTCATAATTATCTAATTCCTCGTATGTCGTTTCTTTGTTTATATGTTACTTTTTTCTTCATGTGTATCTCGTATAGGATTACAGAAAAATATCACGTTCATGGTTTCATCAGAACATGATTATTTATTCACGACTAATGAGGCGTCAGGTCGATAAATTGCACCAGAAAGCTTGGATTTTATAGTGATACACCTACTCAACTATAAATGTAATTTCAACCACAAACTAACCCCGTTTTCTAGCTGAAATATACAGAACATACTCTTATCTACAATATCGTACGATAGTAATATGTTGTTTTTTCTAGGTTTATTTTTGTGGAAGGTAAATTTAAAAAATATCCAAAATGTAGGAGATACTGTTATCACTACATTAATCTTATTTCCATGTTGTTGCTCTCTTGTAAAAAAATTGATCGTCTAATATAGGATTCTGATTTATTAAGTTTCGAACACGAAAATGTATGTTTTTAAAGTTATTATTTATTTACCAAATAATTACGCTGAAAAATCGGGGTTAAAGTTACGTGTGCTGAAATTGTGGTAATAGTTAGAAAAAGTCCAGAATTGTCAAAAAAATATTTTACTATGCAAATTTGAGTTTGAATTCACTTCTAGACACACTCATATTCTGCCCTCTATTTCTTCTGACAACCATTGGTGATTAAATTACTTCATATGCACTAGTGATCTTCTAGATTTCAATTTCTTGTATGATTTGTTTTGTATTCCTTTGTTCATACGATCACCGCTAACGGAGAATCATTCGCAGTGAATAATATTTATTGTTATTTGTCTCTATATCAAACAAGGTCTATACCGGTTTTTTCAGCAATTGCGGAATTGATTAAAATAAATGATTACTAAAAAAGCCGTGATCCATTTGCAAGGGAAATTGAATTAAACTAAGATCCTGCACGATAATGTATAAACGTTTACATTTAATTTAGCAAGACTATTTTTTTTCCTGGATAATACGGCAGGTACTACTTTCCCCCATCTGCTGGTTGTAGGAAGGTTTCACTTGGTTTCATATTTAGCATTAAACAATGTAATTAGAACTGTTATGAATAGTATATGACAAGACAATGCAGCATCTCATAAGTCATGCACAATTTCCGTACGAATATTGTTTTTATCGTCATGACAGCACTGTCAACTTTTAGACTCAAGTAGTAAAGTAACATGTTTTCTAAATCAATGAGTTAATATTCCTTCTTGTCTTGACGTAGTTTATAAATACTATTACGTTGCAAAGAAAAAAGGAAGACATGAAATCGTGGGAAATTGCTGATACTATTTTAGTTTTCCGAAGTCCGATACTTTTTTTGGTGATATCCTCCATCCGGTTAAATGGAAAAGGAATTATAATTTTCTGTGATATTTGCGTAATGTACAGGATTATTTTAATAAAAGGTAATATTACGAAAAACCTTTCATATTAAAACCAAGCTCATTTCATCTTGCATCATGAGAAAGGTATAGTACTTATTTAGAGCAAATACTTTTTTACCATTTTAAAGCAGTATCTATTATAGACATTTTCTTTTTGTTCTCTTCGGTAAAAAAGATGTCATATTTTAATAATTTTACCAAGAGATGCTGGAGAAGTTCTTAATATTCTAATAAATTCAAACAGTACAACACCCTATGTTTGAATTCTCAGTCATTTTCCTCAGAATGATATCGTTATATTTTCTGACTCATTTTACAATTCCATTAAAAATCCATTCTCACAAAATCTTTCTGAAAGAAGGTGAAATTAAGATATTCTATTATTCTATTCTATAGAGTCAACTAGTCCATAGAGCTATTCCTCTGTTTATGCAGTCGTTTTTGTGGTGAAATAATCTGTTATTCCGTCCCACCAACTCTCTCTTAATTTCTCGTTAAAAATTGCACTTGGTGAATTAAGAATCTCCGTGTTTTTTTAATTTAAAAAATACCGTTTCACTCTATTGCATCTCAATGTGTGGGTTAACTCCACCTGCAGAATGTTCTACCGCATTTCACTCGAATTTTGGCGGTAGCCTAGGAGATCTGTAGGGTGCTTTTTTTAGATCCTGGGTCACTACTATTTAGTAGACCCTGGTTTAGATCAGCGCCATCCATTTCATGCATTCCCTCAATGAATCGGGTCGACACGGGGTTGAGTTTGACCAAAAATTGCCCGATGGATATAACTAATAGGTCATGTATATGTAACGCCATCTTTTGCTTATCTATTTCAAGTCCTAAAAATTAAATAGTGAAATTCTGAACACAATCTTTTTTTATTTTCTCTCACCGGACACGTCACATCAAATATTAATTCCCACAGCATAAATTTATATCACAAAATTGTGCCCACCAATGTTTGACGAAAAATTTAAAAGTAAAATACTCTATAACTCGCGAGACACGGGTTGGTTAGCGTTTGTCTAGATAAATCTAAAAGAAAAACTAAATTTTAAAATTTGTTTCTTACCACTGGCGCCAACTTCAGAAAGATTACACCGACTCACCTTGTTTCAGTATCTAAAACTTCGACAAATTTCATATGCTTCCCTAACAGATACTGTATTGGTTATTTTATCGAATATACATTTGAGTAAATATAAAACAATTTCCGAGAGCATATTATCGAGTTAATACAGTGGATTTTACTGATTTTCCAACAAATTGGCTCTACTTTCATTCAATTAAACAAGTAATTAAATTATAATTCGTTACAGTCTGGTGATAAAAGAAAATATAACTTGTATGTTAATTAAAATCGTGGGTGTTAGAATCCCACGTTCGTAATAATTCGAAATTATGTATTTAATGTTATATTGTTCCAACAGTGGTGTTACATCATGAAGTGTGGGTTTCCTTGGTAAAAAATATATAATTGAAAGATAATTGCTTATTCAAAAAACTGCTTAATTCAGTCACGGATTAATCACTTTGCATTACTTTACTTTACTTTGTCTTTTGGCGAGGTTCGGGCCATTTTGCCCGATTTTCTACCTAACCATTGGACTTGGGAGAGGAAATTGGGAAGGAGAGATGTTGAGTTGCCGGGGAAGTTATGGTACCAAACCGACATTCGTCTGGACTACGTGAGGGAAACCCCAGCTGAAACCCTCACCTAATTCAGTCGAGCAGAGTTTGAACCCACGCTCTATCGCTCAGCGGAATCGCAGATGCGAAGACGCTAATACTAGAACACCGCTGTCGCTCGGTTGACTACCACACTCTTGAAATCTTTATTATAAGAATAGTAAACATAATAAGTCTCATATTCTAACATTTTTAATATCACGAACCCGTGGCGTAGTGCCTAACGCGCTCACCTTCTAACTCTGGGGACGCCGGTTCAAGTAGAATCCGAGCTGGTGGACGAAGCGGTGTTCCTTGGGGTACTCCCGTTTCCCCTATCATTCCACTACAACGTTCACTCGTAATCATTCACCCCCATTTCATTCATTATCACCGCTTCAGGGGAGGTGCGACAGGCCAAAACACCAGCCAAAGCCAAACGAAGCATCACACATGGAGAAAAGGCTGGGTGAAAGAAGAAGAAGAAGAAGAAGAAGAAGATAATGTGGGGACAAATTTCGACTTAATTGCTCTGGGCTCTCACTGGCTGGCCGAATAAATGGATTCGAGTTACGAAACAGTCAAGGCTATCACCCACAAATATACGGTAACAGAGTGGACCGATATCATAACCGTGTTTTCCCTCCCAGGGTGCGTTACGTAATTTATCATGTCATGTAGTAACACAACTTTATATATAATAAACGAAGTATTAAATTGATGTGTACTAAACACCTGTAGAACAAGCTGCTATGTGTTTTTGTGGGGTGATCATAAGTTTGCGTTAGGGATCAGCGATGTTAAATCCGCCACTGCTTTTGAGTCTTGTGGTAGAAATTGATGGGATGGTCGAAGAGTAAATTAATTTATTGTCCTCCGTGTGTTTCTACGAAATTTTGAACAGATTTTTGACAATAGATGATTTATTATTATTTTATATTAAATCTACATCGTTGTCACCCAGATATTTATTCTTAGACATGATGATCACGTGTGATTATTTCACCGTATCGAGTACGTGTAGGAAGGAGCATTCAGACAGGGAATGTCACGAAATTCCTTCCTGCACCACCCACACACCAGATGCCTCAGGGTCTCTGTACAGTCTATTGTGCGAAGGCGCACGACCCCCAGGCGTCCTGCTTAGCCCTCCTACCTTTGTGACCCTCAGCGAAAGCGCCCACCATATTTTGACCCTGTTGACCGTGTGTAAACTCGGGTTCTGATACTATCGCCAAGAGTGCGCATACGGGACACTCACTATTCATCGAGATATCCGACAGGTATTTGGATACCTCTGTGAGATCTCCAGGGAACTCTACAGTCGTGAGAAATGTGGCTTATCTGATACGAAACTCGAGAAATTTGCAACCACATTGACGGGACTGATTTATGAGAATTAGTTTGTCTATTTTTGTATTCTTAAATTTTCGATAGAAAGATGTTATTGTCTGTAACAATTGTCTTTTATATAAACTCTGCATATTTTTATTTCATATTTTCCTCTTACATTTGGGTAGCATTATATTTGGGTAACAATTTCAATTCTTGTACATACATTCTATATTTTTATCTCCTATACCTCGAGTGAAAATTAGTACAAGTCAATTAAAATTTCTGTTACCGTATCCGTATCGTTGAGAATGAGTTCTTAATTCTTTTCTCACCTGAATTAGCTCTCAGAAAATATCACCCTTTCGAATTTGTCATGTATTTTAGTGAGCTCCAGTCGTAATAGACATTCGTCATTTGTCGTTCGTTGTCATAAACGCATAGCAGACCTCAGATAGACATTCCCGAGTTTCATAAATAATTTAGGTGCTGATCACTAAAAAAGCTCAAGTGTGGGGACGTGAAGAAACAAATACTGGGTGGTAAGAAATATAATAGTTTCCTTCCTTAACTAATGTGGTATCTTACGAGTCACACATAATTGCTTCCGTGTATTTCAATAGAAACGTATTCTCCATATTTATCTTCCACGAAAAAATTATTGTAAAATAAATTTATCAGGTCAATTGTACTTGGTTTGAATTAAGAAAATAGCTATAACCTTTCGAGGCTAATGACGTGGATTAATTTGAGCTATAATCACACTCTATTTAGGTTAAGCTATTATCACGCCGGACTATGGTGATACAGATTTCGCAGAGTCACAGTTGCATTTAATTCACTGAATCTTACCTGAAATGCCTTCAATCTATAGAAAGTGACACATTGGAATCCCGGAACACAGTTAATTATTATTTATTTATTTAGGAGAGGTTCAAGCTTTTGGACTTGGGAAGGAGAGATGTTGGATTACCGGGGTACTTACAGTATCGAACCAACACTTGTCTGGAGAAGATGAGGGAAAAACCCTAGCTGAAAACCTCAACTAATTCGGCCGAGTAGGGTTTGAACCAACGCTCTTCTGTTCAGCAGGATCGTGAAAGCGAACCGCTGTCTAGTGTATTATAGCTGTCCCAGAAGAAAATATCTGGAGTCTACCACACTCCACTTTCTAATTAACTGAACAATCAAAACGCTTATATTCATATTTTCAAAATTTTTAATTTTAAGAAACCGGAAGTGGAGCGAGGGGTGTAAGTGAACTCAAGTTTGCTTTCGACGCATTAATTAGTTTGTGAGTAATCGGGAAACAACATTCTTAATATCCATACATAAAATTACACACAAACACACGCGATATCGGACATCATCGTCAAAATGTGAAAATGGACTCTCGAGGAGCCAATACGTAAATATCCGAAGAGACCTCGATTCTTTATTTTTCGACCGATTACAATAGTTCCCTTATACATTCCGTATGCTTGGAAACTAAAAAAGAGCATTGATAACTTTTAAGAGATCAACGAGTAAATTCTTTGATGATTGATAGATCGCCAAACAACGATATGGGAAGTAAGTTGCAAATTCGAATAAAACGTCCAGTGAAATTGCGGTTAACAAAACCGAAGGTAAAGCAAAAATAGCAAGGCGGAAGGATAAGGTAAAATTTCTTAAGCTTCCCTTGTTATTACTTTATTTTAAGTGAATCATTGGAACATACCATCATAAATCTATGTTTGTCGATTGGTTTGTTGGATTGGATTGTAACACTATAATATAAGCTGACTTTCACCATATCAATTCATCCTAAAAATCATATCTGCCATCTAAATGCAATATTTAATCTGCTAACATGACTAAACTTCTTTTTTTCAGAGAAAACTAAGAATAAATTTCGAATTTAGTATCTTCGGTCAAAGAGGCATTTTCACGGCAGCAGATACTATCTACGTGTTGGGTCTGATTTATGCAAAATATTCTACATCTTCCGGTCGTTTAATTTCATGAGTAGTGTTACTTATTTAATCAATTATAATGTTTGACGTCTGCTCCTTTGAATATAAATACGGGCTAATATCAATACATAGCTAGCTAGCTTACCTGACGATGTCTGGCATCAGACAGTTCTTTTATTTTATTTACCCTTTTATGTGGTTATTGTACAATTTTTTATTTGCAATTTTTTAAAATATAATCCAATTTAAATTATTTGCAAAAATTTCAGGTCGTTTCTTTATATTATTTATGTTGCCAATTTTCGCATCGAGTGTACTCTCGTCATTAAACAAAGAACGTTTAGTTTAGTACTCTATTTTTTTTATTATTATTACATCACATTTTATTTATTAGAAGAAAAATATTTTGTTCGTGGGCAGTGACAAAAAAACTTAGAAAAAGGATTTTGTATTAAAAATTGTTTTAATGATTCATAAACGTGGTTTTCCTTTAGACAAAACAAAATTCCATTGTCACGAAGAGCAACTAGTGGCTCAACGTTCAAGTTTTTAAAATATTTATCATCACACTATCAATAACTGTCCCGGAACTCAATTACTGAGAAACTAGACTTACTAGAGATTTCCTGATATCATCACAAAGTATCTACAGATACAGAAATAATAGGGAGCATATTCAAAACATTTGGCGTAATTTTCGTACTAATAGAAACTTTTGTATTTTCACTCGTAACCACACGTCAAGTTTCGAATGACACTGTTAACTGAGTTGTAACCGTGCCTGTTCGTTTCACGACTACAATGAAACATAGTAACGCTTTCACCCACATGCCAGCAGAAGTTTCCAGTGAGCGGCAAGCGAGTTTAACGCTCAAATCCAGACACAAAGCTCCCATTCAAGTCATCTCCGCTGGCGACAGAGGTAGTGGGGGAGGAGGAGAAGCGATGCTTGAGGTATGGCTGAGGAAGACAGTGGGAACGTTGTCAGCTAATGGTGCGTCAAAAGATGGAATGAAATAAAAGATGTTTTGAATCGTTCCCAAAGTTTTCCGCGAATTAAGTCGTAAACAGAGTGTTCGCAACGGAATCTGAATACGATACTAATTTTCTTCTTCTGAATGATAAATCATGCTAATTACCAAAAGAAGTTCCAAATAAGAGTTCTAATGAACCTGACGTTGACGAGGCCAAAAACCCCATTTAAAAAAATTCCGAATGTAGATCGGGTTTACGGGGTTAAAACTTAAGCAGTATACTTTTTTATCAGGAACCTACCGACAAAAAATTCATTTGTGTATCATTAACAATTATTCGTTGGGCATTGGACAAATATCCAATGGGAAAATGTGTTTAGGATGATGTGAAATGATTTGTTTCCGCAATCATGGAATTCTAAACTGTAAAAAACTGTCATTTTATATTTAATGTTACTACAGAAAAACAAATTCTAGAAAAGACCAATTTTGTGAAAATCTTTGTTGAAATATAGAAACTAACGATTATTATTTATTTAATATTTTAAAGCAGAATTAAAAGAGCCAATGTTAATTCATAAAAGGGATGCCCATCTTAAAACCTATAGCTCTAAAAATAATTGAAGATAATATATGCGAAGTACTTTTGGATTACGGAAGGAGTGTATTGATGAACTACTAATAATTATTGTGATGTTTATTTTGTGCGTTTTAAATATCACTTCCTGAACATCATGTTCCCCATTGAAATATCTAGGTTTATTTGATTTGCTGGCCGTTTTTTGATCAGTATAATGAACATAAACACGAAAACAGGGGTGGTGGTGAGAAGATGGGGAAAGTGAAAACGCTGATCTGCACACAGAGGTCAATAAATCTTCCTTTTTGTTTTACAAATCTATTTATTTTATACGCGTCTGCTCGTTTGTCTAAACGCAAACATTATGCACAATAGATCGTTTCATTCCATCAACATTTCTCGCTTTGAATGACAAAGATTCAGTGTTCAGAAATAGCTTTATATCATTTTCGTATCCGCGTATTTGACTTACCAGGGTCTGCAGCAAACGTAGAACTATATACAAAAGAAACTCGTCGCATGTGTTTAGAGATTTCATTTGGGAAACTGCACCGTCAGACCATAACAAAGTAACTCGAAACATGCTTTTAGGACATTTTCTAAATTATTATTAGGACATTAGCGATAATGAAGCAAATGTTACATCTTGAAGTGGACAGACGGTAATATGCAATAGGTAATTTAATAACGATAAAGTGTGTTTATTGTGTTCTAAATGGTAGAAAATATTAAGACAATATCGAAATCAATATTTTCTAACGTATCTAAACTGGTGGTGCAAATCCATTGCACATATTTTCTCATATATGTTTCTCAGTCTGGACTAGTGAGCGGCATTAAAGCATTTTATTAGGAGAGGGATTATTTTCACATGTTACTCCATATTTCGATCGTCTTCATTTTACCCAATAAAAAGTTTATTGAAGAAATATTTTACCAGCATTTATATAAAAGAATATATAATATACAAATTCTGTTTTTTTCGTTTTTTGGGAAGATAAAATCAGCAAGATTTATATTCTATTCCAAAAGATATATTTATTAATAAATANGAAAACAAAGCCAGCAGACCATAAATATTCTTATAAAGTTTAATTAGGAACTAAAGAGTTAATTATTTTTTGCAATTTGAAATTTCAAAATTATATTAATAAACACTAATCGTATCTATTAAATATTTCGATTAAATAGGTGATACTGTTTAAATAGGTGTTTTAAATAGGTGTTTTATTTACTTCCTGTTATTTCGTAACGCTCCTTATCTATCTCGTCAAAGAATTTTTTAAGTGTTAAAATATATTTTTAATAATATTATTATTTCTAACAATTGAAACTGTTATAAAGCATTAAATTAAAAAAATCATAAAAAATAAACAAAAAAATTAACAAACATTACCTTCAATAAAAACAAAACAAAAAACACGTAGCCAAGGTAATATAGGAATAACGCAAATAAGACTGTTTATCTACATCTCTTGTGAGAAACCCTTATTCTACGTCCTTTGTCAGCAGACAGAAATTATTTTACTGCGTCTATACCAAACTTTCAAGCGAAAAACCGCTAATGCGGATGTAATGCATACTAATTCTACTTTAAGTACAGAAAATTTAAGCAAAATCGTTGGACTAGTTTTTAAAAAATTCTCAAAAATGTACTTTTACCTTCGTGTGAAGTGCCCTTTGTTTTCAATTAAAAAGGAAATTGAAAGCACGTGCATATGTTAGAAGTAAATTCTACCCTTAATACAAAAAATTAAAAAAAATATTTTACCTTTCGATCAGGAGTGCTGCGCACAGACGGACCGGACGGACGTCCTGCCAAAAACCACTGTTTCGGAATCAGGGGCTCCAAAACGGATATTTCCGAAAAAATCTCGTTTTCGAATTTTTTCACGATTACAATACGTTTTGTATACTACGTATATTAGAAAGTGAAAACGGGGTGCGAGACATTATCGGGGTTAAAATTAAACCACTGAATATATATCCAACTCATTACGTTATTCAAGTAAAAGGAATACTCTAATTATTTTGGGAAGGTGCAATTTGAAAGTTTTCTTTGAAGTGAGGGTGGAATTACGCATAAGAGAGTAGCACAAAGGGGAATAGCGCAAACATTGGGATAAATGAAATAGTTTTTACTTGTTTCCCCCGTCAAAGCTCTGTGAGGCAAAATTTAAGAAATCTCATCCTTATTTTTTAAATTTTAATGAATTACACTTTTCAATATTCTTTAGATTTTAGAAAATTAACTGGATACATTAAAAATTGAAGTTTTAAATTTATGTTCAAAATCATCAGAAATATCTACGCGAAAAAATACTTCAGAAAAATATGGAAAAGAAATCAATAAACGTATCAAAAATAGTGCGAATGAATATAACGATAAGTTTTAAAATATTTAATAATTTAGCTTATTTCCTTTGGAGCGAAGGAAGATATTTCACGAAAACACACTTTTCATGTGTACTATCTGTTTAAGTAATTGATTTTTATCTAAAAGTAAAAATATGTATAGTATAAATAGTGATTTTAATTAATGAGAAGATCATATGTCGAGAGTCATATGCCGACGGACATTCTATTTTATTTATGATGAGTTGGATTCCATTTCAGAGCAAATACAAGAATTGTGTTATTACGTCTGGAAGCAGTAATATTTACCATCCAAGCAGATGCAATGTTCCCCTTGATGGAATACTGGATTCTGCAATAAATTTAATTTATCTCTCGGAAGCAGAAAAAGATAGCATCGGGGAATGGCAATGTTGTGGCAGTTCAGTGAACGTCTTTGTACACTAGCGTTCCTTGTTCCCCTGCAGACAGATTATCACCACCAAGCTTCCCTCTCATCCTTTCCGTGGAGACAAGAATCCCGTCTGCTCTAGCAGTTTCCTCCGCACAATGCACCGATTGTGGCGCTTAGTACACCCGCACAGTGGGAATTGTAAGGCACCTTACGGACAAAATTCTCTTATTCATCCGTGTTTGTTAGTAAATTATTGTCAAAAAGTAATTCCGAACTACGCCTAACCACGTGGAGGACAAGAAACTAACTTTTTCTCGTGAATAAAATTAACCATCCCCTCAATTCCGAGCTTAAGTTTAACGTTTCTGCACCCCAGGGTAAATATCTTACATAAGTCTTATATTTCAACTATGTGCTCTATTCTTGTTTAATCGTTTGCACAGAATACAGGTAGCTTACACAAGGCAAATTATTTGTCAAAATTGTCATATCAAATTGGTAGTAAACTTCTTACAATTAATTTTGTGCTTCCAGTACAATGCTCGAAAAAATCGACTTACCTGAGACAAATATGTTAACTTTATTTTATGAACGCCTAACTTCAAGTCAAATTGTTTTCAGTTTGGATTGCTATGGCGTCATTTATACAAAAATGCTCTTTTTCAAGCATTCTTAAGCTCCATAATTGCAATATCCCCCCCCAAAAAACATCGTAACAGAGCTGAACATTTATAATTTAGGGTTAGTGTTTGCTTGTATATGTTTTCTCTCTTCAAAGGCTCCCATTGAGGATGACAGCGGTACCTGGAAGGCCATTTATGAACATGAGACAATACGAGTGTAATACGTCTATTTTAAAATCATCATTATATATATATACGGAATTAATTTCCTTAAATAATTTCGTTATTTTTCTGCGTAACTGGACTGAAGAAATCACACAAATGAAGTGTAGTGATATAGGACATTAAATTGAGTATGAGATTTCCCATTATTTAATCTATCACTTTTTTTCCTTTCCGAGATAACAGCATTTAAAAATTACATCGAGAAAAGACGGTACTTGACTTATTTATTTGAAAAGGGTGTATCTTGACTAATTTGATTCCGGAAAAATGAAAGGGTCCAGTAAGTAATAAACGATGCTCGTATGGAAATACTCCTAAGTTATATAGTGTTCCATTTTATAATACCACGTAATGTTCATAACTGTTCCGATATCCTTTTTACACTCTTAATAAGAAATATGAAACCGAGCGAAACTACACCTAGCATATGGGGAAAGAAGTATTTGCCATGTTATTGGAGTAAATAATATAATCTCGCTCCATAAAAGTAAATATTCATATTCTCATACATAATATTATTAAATTCAACTTTCGAATGTAATAATAAATTCAAATCTATACTCTTTTCATTGTATGTGAACGACATCCTCAGGACATCGCAAGTTTGTTTAATTCTTACTTCTCAGAAGTTGGTAAAATAACGAACTCAATATATCCAAATCAATGTCTCAAATTATATCCACCCACGTACCCAATTCTATGTTCAATTCAGAAACTAACGCCAGTGAAGTCTTGGGAATCATTAGCTCATTAAAAATCAAATTTTCAACAGGCATATATGATATACCTGAGTTTATTGTTAAATTTTCGTCCCATTCTATATTAAATCCACTCATAAATATTTTTAATAGTTCTATATCGGAAAGGGTGTTTCCCAACATATTTAAGAGAGCTAAAGTGAAACCTTTACACAAGAAAGGAAACAAACTTAATATTGGAAATTACCGAGCAATATCTCTACTACTCACTTTCTCAAAAATCCTAGAAA
The DNA here is from genome assembly GCA_002313205.1 of Laupala kohalensis. Taxonomy (NCBI): domain Eukaryota; kingdom Metazoa; phylum Arthropoda; class Insecta; order Orthoptera; family Trigonidiidae; genus Laupala; species Laupala kohalensis. Next base: position 128,300 of record NNCF01126091.1, on the reverse strand, counting down.
AATTGGTTTATAAGCGTCTTCTAGATTCTTTATCAAAAAATAACATTCTCGCTGACAATCAACGCGGTTTTAGGAAATCCTTTTCCACTACAAGCGCCATATTTTCCTTCTTAAACGATGTTACCACATCTCTAGACCGTGGAGAAAATCCTCAGGGTGTTTTTCTTGACTTATCCAAAGCATTCGATGTCATCGATCACGGAATTCTCCTTTCCAAATTTCATTCTTTAGGCATTCGTGGACTTCCACATCAATTGCTAACTTCTTATTTAAAAGATAGATATAAGCAGGTAGAAATATCCTATACTAAAAATAAAATACTTGAGCGTTGTCTTTCAGAAACAAAGCCACTTACTTGCGGAGTACCCCAAGGTTGAATTCTCGGCCCTACACTCTCTTTATTGTATGTGAACGACATGTCATCATCCACATCAGATTGCAAAATGGTTCTTTTTGCTGATGACACTAATTTATTACGTAAACATGCCAATGCTCAAAAAAATTCGTCTAACCTTTCGACTTGGTTCCATGCAAATCGTCTCATTGTAAACACTGACAAAACAGTGTATATGTCATTCCACGATAGTATCACAAAATGTTTACCCCAGGTTTCTCTTTAAACGGAACACAATTAAAAACTGTTACGAATACAAAATTCACGTTACAATCTTAATTCCCAATTTAGCAAATTGTGTTACGCATTCCGAATCTTAGTTAACGCAGTTCGTCCACGTATATCCCGTTGTGTATATTTTGCAAACGTTTACTCCCATTTACGTTACGGCATTACCTTCTGGGGTAATTCCGGTCAGAGTATTCAAACTTTCAGAATTCAGAAGAGGATAGTTCGGATAATTTGTAAATCTCACCCCCGAAACTCTTGTAAACATTTATTAAATTACTTAACACTTCCCTGCATTTATATTTATGAAACAGTCGTGTTTGTTAAGACCGAATTACTGAAGTGCCACCCTTGCTTTATACGAAACAGTCTCGTTCACCAACACAATACTCGAAATAATAATATTCATCGCCCTAGAGTGTCAACCACTCTTTGCCAAAAAGGACCATATCATTCTATATAATTCCCTGCCCTAGAATATAAAAGATATTATGAAATTGAATATCTTCAAATCCGCGGTTAAAAACTACCTCGTGCACCAATGCTTCTATACTGTAAAATAATTTATTGATTTTAATAAAAGTTAAATCCGTCTTGTACTGTATCATGCCTTTGCTGTAGTACTTTTAAAATAACTTATAACAATTTCAAAAACTATTTTCTTACATGATTGTGTTGTCTTATGGCTCATATTAATTTAGTTTTTATGTGTATTCAACTTTGGCACGGTTGTGTACATAAATTCTGTAGCCCCATCCTGGCCCGGGTTTTTCTCCGTTTTCCCTTCGAGTAGAGGTGGATTTCTTATACAGGTTCTCTAGGCTTTGTCTAGGGGGTGTGTTTTTAATAATCTATAGTTCGATAATAACTTGTACATGTAAATTTTTTGCGTTAAATTACATTCATATTGACATTCAATTTCTATTATAACTCGCAGCTAACTTTTTATCTTATCTAGGAACTTTTGCTGAAATATTTGAATCCGCCTCTGCCTTAGGGCCCTTGAATGGAATTAATGGGATGGTCCCTTGCTTGCTTCCGGAGAGTAAATTAGTTTATTGTCCTCCGCGTGGTCATACGCAGTTTGTACTGTTTTTTGACAATAAATTTATTATTATTATAAATCACACGGTTGACCTAGTTCATAATTTAAATGTCAGTCTTTGAGTCACATTTTAGGATTTTGAGATGCTCCGCGTATATTATTTTTGCCCTTAGCCTGCCTGCACTCCCCCCACTGTGCGTTGGCGACGTTACGAGGTCGTTCTCGCCGCTGTTCTTCTTCCCTCGTTCCGTTCCATCCATTCCTTTTTTCTTTTGCCTATGCCCCTATGGGTTGGACTTGGCTCAAGTACAAAGGACAATGTATGTGATCTAGGATCACGTTCATGTTGTAATGGTGACTGTAAGTCATCCCACGAGCGAACGTGAACCCTTTACTAGTCACTAGCCTGGCTCCCCGTCGCTTTCTTTTCTCAAGATTTAAAGAAAGTTTTCGGAATAAAAAAAAACTGCGATTGAATTGTGCAGAGGTCACATTCATAATTTAGAACATTAATTTTATTATGTTTGTATCAACGAAATATTTAAGTAAAAAATAATTGTATTTATTTTTTTCTCTCGAGAACATTTCCGACGATTTTGATGATATTAACAGAATGGCGGTATTTTAAGACGAAAAAATAATAATGTAACGTGTTCTGAGTGCCGAGAATGATCGTTATTTTTTATGGAAGAAAACGGTGCCGCAGTAGTGTAGTAATGCACATCTTGAAAAAAAGTAACCGCAAGGGCTGTGAGTGTTTTAGTTCTTGATTTAATATTTGTCAACGTGATGTGGTGCCTTGTAAAATATTTGTAAATTTCTCAATTTTTTACCTACGATATATAAACACCTCGAGTCATTTATATAATACACATCGCTGCTATCCGAATGAATGCCGGTCATCTAAATATTTTCCTTTTAAAATAACTAGAACGATATTATCGACTTTTTTTGTAATTTTGGCGTTGAAAATATAACTAGGAGACTCGTGCGAAGATTTCGAAAAAATACTAACATGAGTATCAATCAGTGGGCCCACTACATCATGCTAAAAACGGTTATTCAGAAATATTTCCTTTTAACGCAAACCAATATTTGAAAGGTGAGAAGAAGAAAAAATTGTACGCAGACTTCACCGATATTCATCGAGTCGTAAGTAGCGTCGCCTTGGTGGCAGATTACGAACTATTCCCAATTCTAATTGAATGTATATTATAAAACAAATTATAAAATAAATAGAAAATGGTTAAAAATAATGATACAATTCTGTCTATGACAAAAAAAGACATTAGCAATGATACTCTTGGTTGAGGATGAAGGGGGAAAAAGTATCAGAGAGGACATAATTAAAAATAAAACTACGATAAAACAGTTCAATATCCTAATAAAAATTTCCCTCAAGTGGGCAGAGCCACTCCAAGTAGTTACCAGACGTTTCCTCAATTGCACAGAAATCCGAAATTCTTCAGATCGGGATTCGTAGATTCGGGTGTCTCGCATGTATACCATCCCTTGATATATTTTTCTATCTGAAAATAAAAATAAATTGCTTTCCATACAGTTCCATTCAATTGATTTCTTAGGTTTATAACCAAATTTTCTAAATATTTGCTCAGATTTACTGGAGTTGGGTATTACACTGTTTTACTCACCTTTAAAAACTTAGGAACTTTTAAAGTATGTAGGAGTTCCATACGCAACAGTATCCTTGACAAGTAATGTAAATCTAAAAAGAAAAGATTAAACCAATAGTTCATTTCATTCTTGTAGGCGGTATATCAGAGTGTTAGATAAATGTGCTTCTATACTCCCTTGATTTATGGTATAAGTGCTCAAAAACTCTAATTCAAAACGAATCCTTATTTTTTAGAAGAATCTATTAATTCTATTTTCGGACTTGGAAGAAATGTATCTTGTAAATAAAGATCTTGAAAGCAAAATATGTTTGTAACAGTTTTTTAAACTGATATTGTATTTTGTAGATTTTAATCAGAAGATTATCTAAAAATCAGATTTAAATTGTAGTTCACGAAGAGACAAGACATTTTAAATTTAACTCCAAATTTTGTTATTGACCTTAACTACACTTGAAATAAACCCCAAAAGATTGAATCAGTACTTTTAATGTATTTTGACACTATAGTATTCGCTCACCACAAGCACAGATCATGGAAATGACGTGAGGGCGTATGTTAACTGATTCTCTCTTCTGGATAACTACCTCGGTCTCTGCGCAATTCAGGAAACCTTTCCAGGGTCTTCTTGGGTACACTGCGCAATTGAGGCACTTTCCTGCGCAATTGCTGCGCGACCATATATTTTGTTAATAAAAAACGATACAATGACACTGTAAAAAGTTCTGGGAGAAATGCCTTTGAGATGTGAGGTAGAAACGGGTGAAATAGGATTGTAAAGGTCTTTAGAATGGAAGAATACCTCACTTTTGCGAGGTGTAAGCTTCAGGGGAGGATTTATAGGGATTTATTTTCTTTCAAGATATAAAGGAAATGTTTAGTGCTTCAATGAAAACCGACCCACTTCTTTTGTGTTAAAGGACCCATTGTGTTAAAAAAATTTCTTCTCGTAATAAAAGTGTTAAAAATATTTCTATTCTTCCCTGAACGTTGGAGAACACTAATTCTCTGTTACACAATAGAGATTCAATGTACTATTCTTCGTGTTTCTTTCGTAACTGTTTTGTGGGAGTTCGTAAAAATTCTGTAGTTCAAGAAATTCGGAATGATCTCCGTTTGGTCCACTATAATAATAAATTTACTCTTACAAAAGCATACTGCATACGACCTCGTAAAGCACAATAAACTAATTTACTCTCCGGAAGCAAGCAAAGGACCGTCCCATTAATTCTGATCAAGGGCCGTAAGGCAGAGGCGGATATAACAATTCAGCACACTCCTAAGATATGAATAAAAGTAGTTCGGTACGAGTTATTATATTAACAGAATACCAACAAATTTGTATTTTAAAAACAAAAACGTTATTTCACAAGTACGTGTTATTGTAAGCTATATATTATTCGGAAAATATTGGTTACAAATCGTTACTATTAAATAATTCTAAATTCGAGATATATTATTTCAGTAGTAGCTGCCCGTAAGCAATAACTTTGAGAACCTGTATAAAAAAGCCGCCTCTACCAGAAGGAAAACCAGATAGAAAACCGGACGAGAATGGGGAAATATTAATAGTTTTATATATTTTTTATAGTTAAAGAAAAATTTGCAGAAATATTATTACATAGTTATCTGTCAGTATGATGGTATGAGAACGACTGCACTACTGAAGCAGTCGAGTTTTCACTCGCCATGGGAAGAAGAACGCATTTGATGGGCTCTTTTCATGAAATAGGTAAATGATACGGGTATTGACTATTTGATAATATGGGTAAAAAAATGCTTTTGGAGGACCCGTCCGGATAGGTCCGTAGACCTATTTACAAAGGACGTGAACCAATACAAAATGAGCACAAAATAATTTTTTCCGAAATTTCTCAAAATATTATTTATTTTTCATACGTAGTTGCCTTTATGACATTTAAGCTATGAAAATTCTAGAGCATGTACATCGAAAAAAGCAAATACTATTCCTGACACGAAGTACTAACGAAATTGACTCATCCGTTTAGTCAGAATCGCTGTGCACTGACGGACAAGCAGTATCTAAAGAAACTTTCTCGCTATTAGACACCACCAAAACAGAAAACTCTCTCAAAACCCACATTGGACGGACGTTGCTGTTTGAATTATATTTTCTTAGAGAGTGACTAATAGATTAGAAATGCTACAAATATAAAAAATAGGGCTAGGTCATTAGAGCTCTTGCAGGTAGAAAAAAAATGCAGTTACGCACCATGTGGAGAGACAATGTAATTCTTCCTCGTGTGAGGGACTCACCGTACCCACTAAAACCCCCTGAATTCATCAAATATCTATACCTAAGGATGACAGAAAAGGACAGACAACAATTACCTAATACATAATATTTGAGAAAATAAAATAAATAAATTCTGAAAACTCTAATTTTTCAAACAAACGAAAAGTAAACAAAACAAGGTAACGTGTGAAAGACAGTTGTTCGTCACACAGTCCTCTTAGAAACAAAGTAGCTTTGAATCTTCCTTCCCATCTCTTTCTAAAACATTTAAACAGGGATTCAAATATGACGTGACTGTTTTATTTACAAACGAATGGATTCGACGTTTTATATGCGAAGGATCCAAAAGCTCGTCCCATGTGCCGTAGCTGCGAAGGAACACTCCCAAGACAAAGCAGATCGAAGTGGTTTGTGGGGAAGGTTGCATGCGAACAGCAGCATTTCGTATTCCATCTCGTGACATCGGATGTTTTCTGCCTGTCTCTCTCTCTCTCTCTCTCTCCCTCTTTCGCGGAGAATACTTGACAGCGGAGAGCCGCATTCGACTTTTCCCGGCGTTCTCTTGTTATCTGGCGTATTCAATTGTCTCTACAATGAACGTCACTGTGACATGAATATCATAGATGAATGGGAAAATAATATTTATAATTCTGTTACGTATTTGTTAGGGATTCTCATCTTTGCTTGCGTAAATTTTGTGATTTGGATCTGAATATTCTTTCTTATATTGTTGTATTTGTAAATGGGAAATGTAGCGTGCTATTGAAGCTACATTTATCTAAATGGAACGATAGGAGTTAGGAGTTGGGTGATAGGCCATTGGTAGGAGGTGGGCCGCTTAGCTGGGTTTACCAGAAACTTGGCCCACGTGGAGGGGTTAGTAGAAGTGGCTAGTAGTTAATTATTGATAGGAGGAGCTGGAGAGAGGAAGTCTTTCCAGTAGTCATAGCTATAGGAACTGGGACATTAATGTGAAAAACTACAAATTTTCTGGCCCCATCGGGAATCGAGCCCGGGATGACTTGGTGACGAGCGACCGATGGGGCTTTATTTTTTCTTAAATAGCCATGTAAAAAATAATTACTGTCCTTGTACGAAATCGTGAATTGAAAGTTCACATTAACAATATCATTACGCAATGTTATAGAGTATTTACTATGACCTATTATACTTTCTTGCTGACGTAATAATGTGCAAATGTAAGGAGACATTGATCAGAAGCATTTGCATACACGAAAAATAATAATAATCTGCTCTAATACATCGTGGAATCTAGTCGTTTCATTTTCCCCTTAAGTTGAAGAGAAATGGTGGGGAGATGGCTCTATTGCAAATGTCCTATTCCTTTGTAGGAACATTATTTTCAACCAAATTTCTCGGCTTCCTAAATTATATGACGTTGTTTGCGAGTCCCCTTGACTCTATCGTAACTTGTAGCGTGTTAGAAGCTGCCCCGTAACGGTTTTAAGCGACCGTCGCAGCGACTGTAAAAAACGTTAAATGTTCTGAAATATTACGCAACTTATGGTGTTTAGTTTCTGAAAAAGAAGTTGGCGGTTAGGTAAGAACATTCGTAAAGTAATATTTGAGCAACAGTGAATTTCATAAAGTATTTTTAATTTTCAAACGAAACATATTTGAGAAAATAGTGATTATAAAAATGAGTCGATGAAGAGATGCAATTTTGTAATTACATCACACACCAAAATATCTGAAAAATATTAAATAATTAAACTAAACTGTGCTGATGCATAAGCATATTTGTTAATAGTATACAAAAACTATCACCACGATAAATGATGCAAACAGGACATTAACAATTATTGAAGTTTTTCTCTCAATTTGGAAAGGACCCACATCAAAATATTTAATTTCTGGAAGTTGGTACGATTCTTTCAAGTTTACGAAAACCGAAATTTAAAGAAAAAAAAGAATCTGAAACAAAAGAAAACCATCTGTTATACGAAAACCATAGCTCAATTTATCTTTTGTTTATTGGCCCTACTTCTAGCGCATGTCTTTTCTCTATGAGCTATTACTATTCCCTTTATTTCAACTTCTTCTCTACTGCCGCAGAGTTTTGCTTCCACGCCGCTCAGACGCCGCCGCGCGCGCCGCGCCGTGCCGCGTCTGTTCCGGACACACGCAAGGTCCCTAAAAATAAAATTCATGCATATTCTTCCAGTGGAATTCGCTTCCGTTCCGTTCCGTTCCCTGGCGACGGCTAGTACCCACTGCTCCTCGCATCATGAATCCTCTTTCTTCTCCTCAGTAGCCGCCGCCGTTAAGCGATCGTTTCGTCGTTATGGAGAGGTCGATTTCCGCCTACATATTCGCTTCCTTTCAGATTCAGGAAACTGTCTCTGTCCTCAAACGTTCATATTTCGAAACGTCCGGGACAAAAGATGAACGAATGTATGTATTCGTTCGGCATTTTCGTGGGGAGACTGCACAAGGCAGTTATGTTCCATCGCCGTTTTACCGTGCGCTCTACCAGTGGAACCAAGATGACATGGAATTGATAAGTGACATGGAAATGAGGTGAAATAGTTATGAGTTAATGTTGTGATGGAATGAAAGGCAGAGGAAACGGGAGAACCCCGAGAATTCTACTTCGATCAGACAGGGTTTCAACCAGCGCACACCAGGGGTAGAAGGCGAGTACGCTAGGTATTACGCCACGGATCGCCCTATAAAAATGTGAAGAAACTGCGTACACTGCAGTAGAGATACATTTTTTAATTTTTTAGAATTTATGTCTAATGGCGAATTTCAGACCACTTCCACCTTACCGTGTCTTTAGTGAGGGAATTGGGATGGAGTGATGTTGGGTTGTCAGGAAACTTAAGGTACCGAACCGACGATTATCGAAAATACTCCAATTAATCGGTAATGGATTAATTAGATTCTAGATTAATACCATGGATTAATCCTTATGAAGAAATATCTCAATACCATAGTTAATTAGTTTTACAAAGCAATTTTTATTTATTTTATAATATTGATGGGTAACAAAAATCAACCCTCTTGTTAATCTTCCTTTTTATTGACGAAATGTTATTTATTTTTATTGGATACGCTCTAGTGTGTATTTATACATGTATGTTAAGTTCCTAATTTAACCTTATTTTCTTGTCGGGTAATGCGTTTTCTTCGCCAAAATGAAACCAAAGACAAAATAATAAGGATGCCACCTTCCAATGAAACCTCCATTAATAAGAATTAGGGTAATTTTTGACTTATTATAACTCTCACAGACATTGTTTTCCATTTAGAAACTTCTTCTATGTAGAATGTACTTTGAAGCTATAATAAATACTTGAAATGAATGATTAAATTACATGTTCTTAAAATTGTAACTTTTGTCTTTTATGCACGGTAAAATTACGTAAGATAGTGCAACCAACGTAAATTTTAGTCATAATTACTAGATTTTGAGAAAACAATTTGCTTCTTCTGTTATAGAATGAATATTATGAAGAGTGTTTAGATTTGCGACTCGCGGTGCGAAAAATCCCATTCCCTCTGGTCATTTACATCCCGCGGTTACTCAATGAATTATTGATGTGTGGGTTTAAGATGTAGCTTTAGAGTTCTATTTTATCACAATATTTATAATAAGTCGGGTGATATGTAAGGTATCTGGTTTCAACGTCCCCTCGCATTAAAACAATTTTAAATACATTTTTCTAAATTATAACTATTTTGCTTGATGTACGGGTCTAAAACGTACGATTTAATTGTTTAACCTTGTTTGCAAATACTTATAAACTTTGTTTATTGTATGTATCTTGTGTATATTATGTATCTGTTTATATTATGTGAACACCCAGGGTCGACCGCTGCCCAGCAGAAAAGGGCTCAGAATATATTTGACCCCAAGGCGCAACTGTTAGTCATCCCAGTAGGAAATTAGAGAATCGAATTTTTGTTTTCTGTGGTAGTCTGATGTTATTTTCTCTAGTGGTAGGACAGGGGATTACGAAGAGCGCTACCTGAAAGACAGTAGATGAGCAATTCGTGAGGAAACGGTAGGGAAATATAAAATAATATGTTAATGAAGAAATTAATTTTTGTATCGAATGTACGGGTCCTAAGAAATACTACTCAACTTTCTTTGTTATACTTTTTATATATATATATATATATATATATATATATATAT
>NNCF01126091.1:86041-110498 GCA_002313205.1 Laupala kohalensis | reverse complement strand
CAGTTACAAAATGCCTATGACCACGTTAAGGACAATCATTTAAATTACTGCGACTCCTTTACAATTAATATATAAACTAGTGCGCTCCTGCTCATGTTTTTTTTTTTTGTGTGTGTGGTTTACATTTTTCCTGAGAATAGTAACTGAGGATTATAGGACTATTACAGGACTATGAGTATAGCAATTGAGCATTTATTCAAATTTATTAATATTTCTTCGGTGTTTGAGACCAGATGGTATGAATACTTCATTAATTCGAACGACACAATTGAATGACGCAAATCGTCTTAGATATTTTGTTCTTTTGTCACAAAATCGTGGGTTTTCTATGGGGATTTTAAGTTTTACCCATCTATTTGGTGAAGAAAAAAGACATCTGGAAAATATTGTTTGTAACTTTCTTCGATACGATTTATATCAACGCAAATACTTTCAGAGGCAAAGAAAAGTATTAAATGTAATAGATATGTAATAATATGTAATAGAAATAATTAAGTAATAAACTATAATTGTATATCATCTAAATATATAAGAAAACTAGTAGTATTTGGCAAATTCACTAGTAAGCCGCAGTGAACTGGATGTTACACAGTCTGTGGAATACTTATGTCACCTATTTACTCTCCATTTCTTGTTATCGGTATTCGTTCAATTTTAAGCCACAGCGTTAATCCGTGCGGATTTTGAAAAGCGATGCGGGCACCGGAAACTCTTTGATTGAATGATTGTCCTTTTTTTTCTATTACAAAATGATAAATCACACATGGAATCTTAAATTTATGACTAGGATTTTAAGCATCTCTGCCAAATTTAATCAAGATTAGTTGAGTAATAAAGACGTATTTTCTCGGCGAACAGATACGAGCAATTTCAGAATTGTTTCATTAGTAAACATAATACCATTGCTGACACAATGTAATACAAAAGTATGAACTGAAAGTATAATTATTTACCACCAAAACTTAAAATATTTTAAGAAAACGATAAAAATTATGCTTATTTAAAAAAAAGAGTTTTCTTCTCGTTTATTTATGTTGTTTCATTAAGAATACTGAAGTCATAGAAGATTTTACAAATATTAAATTTTTCGTTTTATTGCCGAACTGGCTTATAGCTTGAAATCAATAATACCTAATTTATGCCCGTGAGTCATAATTAATTTTCTTTGTTATATTCTCATTGGATTTCTGTCGTCGTTAATTAAAATTCCGGCTATATTTGCCGTGGATATTATCAACTAATTTATCAAATTCTTCATTTTTTAAAAATTCGTTTCTTCTACGCGAGAAAAAAATCCTTGTTTTTTAATTAAATTCATCATCTCGAATTAATTATCTAGTGTTTCTGAAATAACAGTAATTATGAATTCTGTAGCATATTGTGGTATTTTGCGGTGTACTTTTTTTTCAGGTCTGACCATTACGCATCGTGATGCAGAGTTAGTTGGGCAACTTTTAAAAATGTTTTCACGGAAAAATACTTGTTCCCTAATAAGAACAAAATTAGTTCTTAAAATTCTTATTGTTGGTTCACCTTTTTACAACTGCGCTTGTGACCTCAAAAAAAGATGTGCATAAGCAAAAAATACTTAGTCTCAGAATTATTTTAAAGAATGTAAAATTGAACTGGAAGTGTTTGTCTCTTACTGATTTTCATGTGATTAACCACTATCTCCATCCTCACAACCACCGAGAAAAGGAGAAACATGTAATGACCATTTAAATGATGACGGTAGAAAGACATGGTGTTTATACGAAGCTTACAGTAGAACCCTTCTTAAATATTCCGGCTGCTTAAACCGAGATTCCCATGAAAAATTTTCCTGATACTGTAAAATCTCCTTGGTAGATTTTAAAAACTTTCTTTTTACATTAACTGTTTTAATACAATCTGTTAACAAACTTTGGTGCTAAATAATAATTACTTTTACAAAATATATTTACTTCGTGATCAAACAATCTATGAATATTAACAAACACCATTTCTTTAGAAGGGAAACTTCTTATTCAATGAGAGTTTTGCGCGAAGTTATCGGAAACAATCCATCGCATGTCGCATTAGTTGTCAGCGACAGCATCCCAGGATGAGTTGAACCTTCTTGTAACCCTAAGTGAGACGTTCCGCTTGCCATAGAGATCGTTTGACACGAACAGCTACTGTGCTGGTGTTAGAAAATACACTAACGACACTGGTTGTGATGCAGATCCTGTGCTTTTTTGTTTTGCGAACAAAAGACAATACAGAAGACGATCCTTTCGGTGGCTCCAGGGACTTGAAAGTTAATAATAATGATAAATTTATTGTCAAAAAACCAGTTAATAACTGCTTTTTACCACGTGGAGGACAATAAACTAATTTACTCTCCGGAAGCAAAAAGGGACCATCTCATCAATTCTGATCAAGGGCTCTAAGGCAGAGGTGGATTCAAAAATTTCAGCAAACTCCCAGAAAAGACAAAAAGTTATTTACGTATTACAATGCGTTACGAAATATAATTTTGGTTTTGGGAGAATGTTTAATATGCAACGCGCAGCGGTATATTTTTTGGATTGATGAAAATAAATATAATCGGATTTTGTTAGCATATCTAGCATCGTTAGCAATAAATTAAAAATTTTCAAAATGAGTATTCAATGTGGATTCATAAAAAGCTAGAAATACTACTATATATAAATGTGAAATGTGAAACACTGTGAATAAAAGTTAAAACATCATTTCTTTTTAGTTTGAAAAGAATCTAAATGGGGAATTATTCTTCTACTTTAAACATTTTAAGATTATTCGGAGATAATAATCAGGGATATTATTTCTTATAATTTTCATCCATTATCTAGTCAGTATCATTACCAATTTTCTTCTGTCAAAAGACTTTCATTACTTTTTAATGTAAACACATATTCACATACTGGAATTGCAAGGGACCGGAACAGTTGTCACAAAAATTGGGCGTCAAAAGTTAGTCGTTCTTAAAATGTTTATTTTTTTCAGTTGTTTTTTCACATTGATTACTAGTTTAAAAATGGTAAATTAGCAATGTTTCATACTGGGAAAGTATTTTCATTAACGTTCAGAAACAAATTCGGGACGAGGTGGGGGGACCAGACACCTTGATCTCTCCCCCTTTCAGCAAAATGGCAAAGACATGGCAAAGACAAAGAGGGAACGAGGAAAATGAAGATTTTGCTTCTATTTAATCACTTACAATGACTCCTGAAAATCATATTTGATCGAAATAATTTCATTAAACGAGGAAAATATCCGGGCTGTATAGTTTAGTATCATAAGGGAATAAACGGCATTGTGTACGAGCGTGATCTCACACATTCGACTCGTCTTATTCACAAACAACTCCCAAAACCTACCCCTTCGCAACCGTAAAATACACTATGGAGAATTGTATTTATCCACAATCATTCACCCCCCCTCACCTCCCTTCATTATTTTTTTCTTTCCCCACGTGCCAATGCTTTCCCGCCCTTCACCTGCACGCGATCACTCTCAGCAACATCCCTTGTCTACCTGACGACACGCCTCTCGTTCTTCGATGTGATTCGTTCTTTCATTCGCAGCTGTTGACTCCTCCTTGGAGCTTGCATCTTGCTCCCCTACACGTCCGCCCTTCTTTGACGTATGGTTTCCTAATTTCCACACGGAGCGTCTGAAGGAACAAGACCCTCGCGCGCCTTATTATATATTACGAAGTAAGGGGAAAAGTAAAGGAAGTCTACCATGCGTGAAATACACCATAATTTCGAGGGGTGAGAACGAATAAATCTTCCAATTTAAATGTCGATAAAACGCGATTTTATATCGGCACGTGAGATGACCGAACGAACAATGGAATCTCATTTACATTGTATTAAAAGATTATTTTTTACGTCAAAATTGTTATTTTAAAGTTAACTAGTTTCTTGTCATAACTTTCGGTCAGGTGAAAATGGCGATGAGTCNCGAGCCGGGAATCGAACTCTGGACGCCTGTATTGATCATACCTTTGGATCAATGCCGGAGTCCCGGGTTCGATTCATGGCTCGTCGCCATTTTCACCTGACCGAAAGTTATCACACGTGTAGATTACACGGAAGAAATATCTGCATAGTTCATTGTCCTCTGTATTATCATACGCAGTTTGTAACAGCTTTTTCGAAAATTAATTTGTATGTAATTTATGTCTAGCAGAGAATGCGTATGAATTTTGTGATTCTTGTGCTAATATTCTTTCGTTTATCACATTCAATACCTAGTAAAAGTAACATGATATTCGTAACGTAGTTAAGTTCCTTCCTTTTGACTGCGATCTTCGTGTTCAATGAATCACTTATCCTTATCTGCAGTTATTTGTTTATGATTATGCATGGAATATTCATAAGAATACTGTCATGTTATAATTTTCTTCTCAATGCTGGTGGCCTAGCAGCACGGCACATCCGGGAAAACTTGATTTGAAATCTCACCATGCAACGGATTGAATCGAAGCTTTAACAGACGATTATCTGGTATCTTCGCAATAAGACATGGAGTAGGTATCTTTGATGCACCAGAGTTAGAAACAAACATACAAAAAAATGGCAGTTCCTGTTTAATTACATGTTAAGTTGATAGTCTTTCACAACCGTACGGATACAGTATTTCATTAAACGAATTTTAAAGAAAGACAGTAAAAGGCACTATCAGGCTCTCTTAAATTCAAAAATTCTTTGAAAAGGGGACCAAATAATTTAAAAAGTAAAAATGATTTCCAGAGTTTTGATTTTGATTCTCCATGTTCAGACGAATGTCTTCCTCACTTTGGTATTTTCTTATGTATCTATTTATGAATTTCATGTTCTGTTTATTTTGTGTGTGACGATTATTTTATGTACAGTGTGTATTTTATTTGTACTCTTGTATTTCTGTTTCGTGAAGGTTCCTATCCCTTATGTCATTTCTTTATGTATTCTTTATGTTGCCACCTAGTGAAAACTCAACTGTAGTAATTTTATTCTAGTCTAAATAGAATTGGTGTGAATAAACCCATTTTTTCATACTATGACTTCTTCCATGCGGATGAGACTAGGAGATATAGAATGGATCTTACACGAGCTGCATAGGCTTCGAAATTCAGTACCGGGACATGAAACCCGGTCGTATAGTTGGACCCTTGGATTAGCGTGCGCGAGTCAACTACTACTAAGCTCACCACAAACATTTCCGTGTAACTTATCAGTCAAAGAAAGATAAAATAAGCTACATTGCATAAATCTAGCTCTCATGTGTGTCACTTTAAAATAGAATACCTGTTATTTTTCTTCCGATAGTAGGTCAATTGTTTTATAAAAAGTATCAACGCTACCCCCCCCCCGTAAATATTCAAAGCCATGCGCATATTCATGGGGCGACCGCACTCTACAAGTGACCGATATATCTTAAAAAAATATCTTCGCTTACCCCGTCATCTGAAAAACGTTCATAACCACACATCTTGTTATGATTTACCCCACGAAGTTGAGTCCTGCTATTGATACAGAACTCGACCATCTTCTTCAACTTTCTATAGGAATTCGTGTAAATACAGCAAATCTCTCGCAATCGTAGAATGAAAGCATCATTCATGGAGTCATTGAACCGTTCTCTAATGCGAGAGTGCATTGGCATCTGGTTCGTCGAAATCATTGCCAATATTTGAGAGTCGTCCTTTCTCTCTCTCGACTTTTTTTTTTTCCGTCGAAGAGCCATCCTCCATCAGCGAAGTCCTCATGAGGAGAGGAGTTTTTCATTAGTTTCGTTTCGAATTCGTTTCATTGGAGCACTGGTGAGTGTGTCGGCGATCGATAAGTATTCGTGATGCTCACTCGAAACAGACTGACCATTAATGCTTCTCATTTGCACAGACTCTGACACCAACTCGCTTTTAAATTACGCTCTTCACTTCTCACATCCGAAACCTCTTCATTGGATGAATACACTTCGGTTTTTATAGAACTTCGAAAGCGAGCATTTTATTTTTAAATTTAAAATAAATTTCTTGGGGAAGTACTTCCAGGAATCATGAGTTGATAAGCACTTGCGATTAAAACAAGTTGTTTAATTTTCTATAGCAAATTCATAAATAACTTAATATTACTGGTCCATTACCTTGTTTTAGTCAAGGATATTTTCAGCTTCTAAAAGTATTTCGTTCAAAATGAGGATAAGTACGCATGCATAAAAAATTATTTATAATTATTGCTTTAAAGTTCGGAAACGTAGTTCGATAGTAATTCGTTCATGTGAAATAAATTTTTTGTGTTAAATTACAAACTTGTTGATATTCTATTATTATTACTATACATACCTAACTTTTTATCTTATATAGGAGTTTGTTGAAATTTTTCAATCCGCCTCTGCCTTGGAGCCCTTGATCGGAATTTACGTCCCATGCTTGCTTCTGAAGAGTAAATTAGTTTATTGTCCTCCACGTGGTCACTCACATTCTGTCCTGCGCTTTTGGAAATATATTTATTATTAATAATGAAAAAGTTGAAGAAACGTTATATCATATAAAATATTACGAGGGATTTTACATCATGTTATTAAATTTATTATTAAAAAACATTAATAAATAATTTAGCAAATACGATTAGATATGGGATTAGAATAATTCTTCGAAAATGAAGAGGTTATCAGTAAATCCGACAGCAGTGGTCTAGTGGTAGCTTCTTGGCTTCCACGATCCCTTTGGGCGATAGAGCGTGAGTTTAAACCCAACTTCGGCATAACTAGAGGTTTTCAGCAGGGGTTTCCCTCACGTACTCCAGACATATGTCGGTTCGCTACTATAAATTCCCTGGCAACCCAACATCTCTCTTTCCCAATTTCGTTATCCAAGTCCAACGGTTAAGTGAAAGAGTAGTCCTCATAGCCTGAACCTCCTTTTGCCAAAAGAGATAAAAATAAATCAGTAATTTATTACAGTACGTGGTTCGGTCTGACTTATTAACAATATTTCTGATTGCTAATTGTTCAGGCGCCTTTTGATCGACTTTCTCCGTTCTAATTGCAATACAAATTTTCGTTTTATGTTTCCACCACAATTTTCATTTCATTACTCGCATTATTGTGTTCTGAACCTACATGTGACATTTCCTTTGCTAATTACGCTTATGACGTGGAGGTTGTGGGATTGTGAATGGCATCATCAAGCGTTATAATTACATTTCAAGGTGAATCAAAATGTCACCCAGAATGTCTTCTTTGCTTATCACAAACCAGTACAGACTTCAGATATTCTGTCGAGACTTTCGTGGAGCCGTGTAACCGAAAATGCTAGATTTAGGGTCAGTATCGATGTATTGATTATATTTAACTATACTGCATGGCAAAAACATTATTTCTATTCATTCTAAGAAATATTGTACCGAGAAATTTTGGCTCGTAATTTCTTAAATACATTACAGTATCATAACAAAAAGAGAATAAAAAGTTCTCTTGTCATTCTTTTTCGAGTATTCTTGATTTTAGAAACGAATAATAGTCGTAACTGACAGATACAATAAGTAGTTCTGCGGAGTACAGTGAAGCCAATTATTAGAGTCCAATCCCTCAAGCGGCATTAGTTGAGAACTGGTGTCGTGTTTCAAACCACTACGGCAGTAATACCCGCGACAGTGCGTTGCATCGTGTGGACCAGCTCAATTTGTCTTCGCTTGCCGGGAATTTCTTTATTTTTAAGGATAATATTTAAAATTTATTATAATAAAACATTTTTATGTTGTAATGAATGTCACGGCAATTCTGATCACAATTATATATTTTCTCTCGCCGGACATACCTCGTCAAATATTAATTCTGACAGCATACATTATGTTGTGTCCCTCAAAATTTGATGCAAAATGTACTGTAAGGTTTCGCGAGCTGCTAGTTGGACAGCACTGATGTAAAGATCAACCCAGCTATTGTCTTCGATTCATTGGAAACGAACTGATGGTTTGTTTATTGCCGCCATAAAAACGTGACACATTGTTTACAACAACAAAAATTAAAGAAGGAAGACTTGACATGGGAAAAAAAACACTCACCAAGAGCGTAAATGGTCGTCCTAGTCCGAAGCGTAGAGAAGTTTGACTTAAGCTGTTTCCACCTGACGCGAAGCGCTTCCTGATGTGCGGTCGGAAGTTTATTTTTATTTCGCGTTTCGATGCCGTGTTTACCTTAGCGAACTCCCTCCGCTTTGCAGAGCAATAAATTATCATGTGCTCTCTGCGGACTCACCTCCCAGCTCAGGCCTCCACACTGCTTTATGATGCCGGCGGCGTGTTCTACATTTCGCGAGCAACGAAGGAAGGCAGACAGGCATCTCAGTGGTCACGGCTACTAGGAGTTCCAGTTTCGGATGCAGATAGAGTTATTTTCGCGGTAAAGAACATTCGTTACTGGGATATCGTCCTTAAACTTCCTGGTTCTATTTCACAGAAATTCGCTAAATATAACGTCTAATGTAAAAACAACGTCCGTCTGAATTTTATGTTCCTGTATCTAATAGTTCTTGCTCTATGATGACGTATCAGTCAGTCAGGACAACGCCGCTTATGTACGGAGATTACTTTTGTATAAGAACACAAGCCGAATACCCGGCGTTGCTCGGAATTTTTCGTACCTAATCTTTTTTTACCCCGGAAAATTAAAATCTATCAGTACTGTATGGTCAAAATACTTTTACTAACTGTTTTTTGTTTTGTTTTTTACATGTAGAGCATTCTCATGTTTCAAATTCATAATAATATAAATTTAATACAAAACTTGAATATATACACCACACCATCGCGCGGGAACCGCGCCGCTCAAATTATCGCTTCCAAGGAATGACGCGGCTGCACCTTTTCATTAAAATTTTGGTGGAATCTAAAAATTTTTCGTCAAAATTTTACGATTCAAAGACGAATATCACCTTTGATAAATGCACAAAATAAATAATCCATTAAATTTGATGATGATTTATTTTTTCTTTCTTAAATTAATATCTTGAATTCAATTATTTTAAAACTTAAACTTTTAATAACGTTTGATCGATAATTTAGGTATTATAGATAGAAATATGCTATTCGGACCTTATTGTAGAACTCTTTGAGGCAAAAATATGGAAGAATGGATTAAATCCGTAAGAGCGATTAAGTACCCTTAAGTACCCCCCAAAAATGTTTGAAATGATAGTATGAAGTATTTTACTTTAATGATCTCATGTAGAGAAACTTTCGCGGGTTGATGTTTCTTTTTCTTCACATATTCTGGCCAAAGTATCGGCTTAACATAGCACAAAAAAATACTAAAACATAGCAAATGGAAATTAGAACGTTAAGATTTTCATACCTTACGGGGCATTTACTAGAAAAATTCATTAAAAACGGTGAAAAATATTCTTCTAACGGAAATGGCAACCGCATCATGTGACAATGCAACGCTTTTCAAAGAAAGAGTCACACGACTATCTAAATTGAATACAAATATTTAAAATCACAAAAGAATTGTCCTCATCCAAAAGTAAAAATCATTAGAATGAATTATTAATTAGAACGAACTACTTTTGTGAGTATCTTCATGTTTTGTGAATAGTTGGCAACTTGACTTCAGCCAACGAAGGATTTATTACCATAAATGATCAGAATTTTTTCCCCTAAATCTGATTTTTTGTGTATAGGTAAGTAACCATTGTATTTTTGATAAATATGTTTATAGAATTCTACCCGGATAAGTATAATTACTTGAGACGATATTTCCGTTAAGTTAAATAATTCGAGGTTGAAAGCAAATTAATAAAAATAATAGTTTCCCATAACACTACAAAAAATGAAAAAAACAAACAAAAAAACAATTAATTTACCGAATTATGCATTTGCATGTTAATGCGACTTGTTAATTTCCTCCTTTTTATTCCCAATTTCTGTTTGTATTACCGATGATCATTTGTTTGATTTCACGTATTTTTTCAATTCCATTCGATTTCCGCTCATAAGATATGATATGGCTGAAATTTCACGAGTGAGTGAAAATCATAATAATTTCGATATGGAAAACATGAGGTATTAATGGTGTTATCCGACGTTTATTTCGTACTATTTTCTTTAAAAATATCCATTTCACGGAGTGTAAATTGGCATAATTATTACATGCCACCGTTGTACATTAATCATCACCTCATGACGTAAACGTTGTTTTCCTGCTACATCAAAATTCGTTCGTTCATTAACTTTTAATAGGGGAGTCTTCAGTGTAGCTGTCATCCCCGAGGAAGTAGCTTTTGGTACCCTCAGACTAATTATTCATATATTTTTCTCATTGGTAAAATCATTCACATCCGCAAAATAGTTTATTGCAATGAAATATAAAACAAATCTTTTGTATTCAAAAAACCTGTATTGATTGAAACCTGGTATTCAGAGATTTCTTATATGATTTGATTTGTACTTAAACTACTTAATTTTATATTATATGAGACTTCTAAAACACGGTTTGGAACGTTCTAGTAGTCTCCATCTCATTCCCCAGTAACCACAGATATCTGTATATATAAAGAGGAGTGACTGCTACAGTGGTGTCTGTTTGTACGTCTTTTATACAAATCTTCAGTTTACTCCCGAAAATGGTGAAAATTGGCAAAAATATATAAAAAATAGAGCTTCAAAGGTCTGTGTAGGCCACTGTCTACTTGAGATTTCGAAAAACCACCCCCATCCCCCTTTTCACTACTTTTTAATTTTCGCTTTTTTCGGTATATAACTGATTCAGATTTAACATCAACTTTTGTACCTCAATATTGCCAATTTTAAAACCTTGAAAGGTTTTTTTTTTTATTTTTGATATTTTGGTCTAAAGTGGTTGTAGGGGATAGAATCGTAGTCAAGTTTTCATTTTGGCGTCTTTTATAAAAACCTATTGTTGTATTTCACTCACTCGCAGTTTTATTGATTGTTGCGTAGAAGCTCGATTGGTTTGGAAATCTTATTTTTATCGTTAACTCATTGAAACGAGCATTACTTCCTTAGCATGCGTGCGGGAACTGTCGAGGAGTCGCCTCACACAAAAACGTAATGTTCTCTGTCCGCGGTGGCTTTGACGCTGTGGCACCTTTGCACCTCAAGTTTACCGGGGCGCAGCAATTGTCATATGTACTTTTTTAGTGCGTCACAAAGGAACGTGTTTTCACGTCACACGTGTGGTCCGTTTAAGCAAAGTTGATGATACCAATATCAATCGAGTGGAAAACATATTTACTATCCAGTTCATACTCCCGAGCATCGCCGAGTTCATTCAGCTAGTTCAACAATAAAAGCCACAATTCCTGAGAAAATCATACAAACAGTTCGAAAAAGAAATTTCATGATTGGTGACAATTTGACGAACTATCAATATTTAATCTCACCTTTCTTAGCGGTAACACGTATTACTGTCACTCAGAGGTACAATTAAATCCACTGATTGAACGATCTCTCACATTGATTCACTCGTATTAAAATGCGTAGTAGTCACCTTTTCGGATATTGCGTCAAAATTAAAACTTTCCCTGAAGCCTTGTTATTTGGTTCTAAAACCCAACGTGTCGAGCACTGGTACATGTATCGGTACTCAGGTATCGGTTTCTGTATCGATTTCGTGCCACAATGAAATGACGTAGCAATACATCCCGACCTATCGATGAGGTGCTTTGCGTCCCACATCCATCACCTACTGGCAGAGGGCGTCGACCCAGGTTCCTTCCAAAAGGGAGGTCGTTGCAGCTGCCCTTAGGGACTGAACGCGGCGGTTGGGTCACAGAGACCCGAGATCTTGGACGGCAAAGGGACCCCTCCTTACCAGCCGTTGAATGGTGATAATGCCCGAAACGATGTGTAGCACACGATAGAGAGTTTCAATAGATGAGGGGTTACAGTGTGAAATATAGTGAAGTAGGTACTAAGTTAGTGACATTTCTACTCCATAAAGCAGTTACTGTAGAAAGAAGGGATAATTTAGTGTAACCATTTATGAACTTGTTTGAGGGAAATTTTTAAATGGAAATAAAATGCTACTTCAGTTATTTATTTTAGCTCAAACCATTTCTCTCACATGCCTGGTTGTGTACACTTTCCAAGTAGAAATAGCGCGTGTAATATAAAAGAGGACGTAGTAGAGAGAAATAGTTTGTAAAAAACAATTAAATACAAAAAGTCGATTTTTAGGAGTACGAATTGTCAATTAACAGTTCACCTCGTTTACAAAAAACCCAGAATGAATATAACAGAATGAACAATGAATGTTGAAGTGTAAACATTGGAGTGTATTTAATTAACATTGAAATAAATTTTAACACGATCTGAGCTGCCCGGTTTGTTAGAATTAATCACTGTTTCTCGATAGGTGACACTCCTCTGTAAATGTATTCTTGTAATTAATTTAACTCGCATGTAAAGGTCAGTTGCGAAACGTGAGATACATTCTGTGACGAGTAAAAGAAATGTAAATATTAAGTTTTAATTTTATTCTGCTTCATTGCATCACACGTATACTAATAAAAGTGAATTTTATGGAATGTCTGTGGCATGGAAGTAGGGAAAACAAAACTGAAAAAATTTGACATTTCAAAGGATTTTTCTGAAGGGTTATGGCAAGTAAATGTAAAGTTTGGTTAATATTGATGAATTACAATAGCAGACAAACAATTAAAATTGGTTGGTAATCTTCACTCGTAAGGTTCTTGACTATGGAACTTACTAACGTGTCGGCCAGAGGTAAATTGTGTTACGTGAGGCGAACAATCCGGCGTGAGACAGACAATCGTTACGTGAGACGGATTGAACATATAACCTACGCTGACCGAATCGTAGAAGCAAAAATATATAAAAGTGAAATGAAAGTTCAGAGGCCTTAACTACGCGTTTCTACGTAATGTGTATTTTCCTTCTGTATGGATAAAATAATTCATCATTAGGCTCATATACTATACTGAAAACTCAATTTTTGTAGGTTTTCTTTGTGGTGTTTAATTTTTGAAGTCAAAAGTGAACACTTAATATCACAAAGTAAGGAAGTACGGAAACTAACATATGAATTTAGAACATTAAGATACTCAGAAAACGTTGGGAAAAATTAGCAAAAAAAAAAAAAGTGCACACTTGAATTGTATTTTATTTGTGGATTGTGGATTATGCTCCCGCGTTGGCTGTCTAGCGGACAGACAGCTCCATTAGCTACCACAGCTTACGCTGTAGCTGCCCTAAAACAGTTTTCGTCTGATCGAGACTAATTTTCTATCATTGGGGAAGCTAACGCTGTTTAGTCTGGGAAGAATAAAGTTACATTAAAAGCTATAACTTATAAGTTTTGCATGCAACAGCTCAGTACCGCTCAAACATCAACACTCCGCTGCACTGCCTTCTATGCATTTGGTTCGTTGACTCATGACAGAGGTGGCACAGCCTGCGCAATTGTTTTACGGAGTCAAATCGACCTTGGCTTTCGCAATAGTTGATTAATTGAGTGAAATGATTAATTAGTACGACTATCGACTCCATCTCGATATCGCATCGCCCGAAACTTGAAGCAGAGACGACGAAAATTTAGACGACGACCATCATTTAGTCTTATTTCCTCTATTTTCATTAAGTATATTATAAGTAAATTGGGCAATTACTATGTTGTCTCGACGTCGAGCAACTGTACCCTCATGATATTTGGAATTTTAGTAGTTTAATGTTGCACAATACCTAACTATTATTATAAAAAATGTTATTTTCAACTGTATTAACCTAATAAGAATAAATTTCAAGTATGTATTTAAAATAAAGAAACGTTTGGGTTCATAAAAACAATATTTTCTTGGTACTTTAAAATATATTTTTCAAGATTTTAGAGATGAATACTATTTTATGTATTTACTATTCATGGTACCACTACTATGGAGCCAAATTTAAGTCAGCGCAAGACAAGACGATAAATATTATTGTGTGTTACCGGGCTGCAGTAGTCCAGAGGTAGCGTTCATGCCTTGAGAAGAAAAGTACCCTTAATCGAATACTGGTACTGTCGGATGCCTGACACAGACGTTGAAAAAAGAATGTCTTATAAAAGAATGTGTGCTACGCCCCTGTGATAAAGTAAGGTAAGGCAATGGAGTTGTAATAGAAAAGAACATCGCCAAGAAAGTAATTAGAGAAAAAAACATGCAAATGAGTTTCTGACGCCAAATCAACGTTACATATTAACGGATAGGTGACGTCCTGTTCCATAGGTAAGTAAAACATGCCCCCTTCTCATCTTGTAGATTATCTAATTAAGCTGTGAGAGCTAATGCTGTAAGCTGTGGTACAGAGGGAGGAAAATTTGCGAGATACCTGCACGGATGTTAGCTATGCTAGCATATGTGTTGTCTGTCCGGCTGCCAGCCAATACATTAGCTGTCCCAGCTTAGGGTTTTCTTTGTGTGAATATTCCCTCTCACTTATCAATATATATTATAACAATATATAATATTAAAGGAATTCTTAATTGTTTAGATACTTTAGTATGAAGTACGATGCAAATTTAGAATTACGTTGAAAGGGCACACAGCAAGATGACCGAAACGCCAGATTTTCGTATCACTATTTATTTATATTATTAATTGGCTATTCTCCGACGGACAAAAATCTAAATCCGGTCGCAGAAGTCTACGCTCTGAAGCGTATCCTATCTTCCTATCTTTACTGTATATTTCTACTGCTATGTAAACACAAGGAGACAAACCGATAAAATCTTAAATTATTACAATAAACAAAAAATATTCTCGAATGAGACAATGTTGAAACGGTAAAGTAAACATCAATGAAGTTGTAACGTAAGTTCATCCGAGAGAAACGAATTAGTTTTAATAATTTTCAAATATTAATAATGGAACTAAAATTGTAAAACCTAAACATTTCTCGGTTCCAATTTGGTTACACATCCTAGGATCTTTTGAAATAAGTTCCCATTCAGAATATGTTGTAAGAGGAGTGAACCGGTTCTCCGGTTCATAATTCATCGTTGGTATACAGGATTTATACTCGTACACTTTGATTTTTAATCTCAAGAGTGTATTAGTACTACATTCTCATTCGCTCGCTGTATGCGGTATGAAAGCCTTCCGTCACACGATAAGGGCAAGCTGCAGCAAGATGCGAGGAAATGAAGGCGTTGACTTTGATCGATGGAGGAAAGTACAGGGCAACTCTTCGCCAAATGAATGGGAACTTTGTGTACACTTCATGACGTGACAGGAACTCATAACGGCATATTATAACGTGTATTGCTGTATTGAGTTGAATGTACAACGGCAAATTTTCCTAATTAAATTTTCGTTAGTTTAAATAGGTATCAAATAGTTTTTCAAAATAAGAGACACGAATATTTGATTCGTTATATTCCTTGGTTTTATGTTTGCTTCTAATTAAAATCTCCGCATACAACGAATATTTCTAAAAAAAAATCATTTCTTATACGCATATTTTTGATGGTGAATGAATGGTAAATTACGAATACTGGTGGGAACAAACTTCCTTTGTAATAAAATGTTCATGTTGGTTTACCACCAATTGTAAGAATTCACAATCTCACAGAAACAATTGAAAACAAGAGAAATAAAAGAATGTAACTCAGCCTTCACTTATTACTACAAAGTTAATCTTGAAGAACGGAAAGATCTTTATAAGTTGACTTTTTAAACACGGAAAGACAAAAAAAATTGGCAGTTTTAGGAACACTATCTAGCAAGAATATAGAAAATGTTGGAAAATACCAAGTCTATAGCCCAATTTTTGAAATTTACAACACTTTTCTGTGTATCAGAAAGGAACACTATTGTTGGTCTATTTCAACAAAATGATAAAAGATGAATAAAAAAATAGGTATAGTTTTGTGGTGCAGAATTAAAATTCCTAAATGAAACTATCAACACATTAAAATGAATTTAGTCTTTTTAAACATCTTTTTTTNGGGGGGGGGGTTAGGGCTCGTCAACGGCAAGGTCATTGGAGCCCTTCGAAGAACAGAAAGAAAGAAATATATCGAAAGAGAAAGCATGACTGGCACTCCAGTAAACATAGTTATGTCATGCTAAATATACGAACGGTAAAAATGTTGACACAGTCACACAGAAAATATTCGTAAGTAAACATGGTAATTGAAAACCACTCATAAACCGAAAGCTGTGAAGAAAGATGGAAGAAGTAATTCTCCTGATGTGGATAACAAATGAGCTCGTAGACAGCGCAGAGGTCGAGAACAGTCGAGGAACGCGTATAAGCGGTTACGTACAGTCGCCTAGGGACAACTCGACCTGGCTGCTCGGGCGCCAATTAAAACCTTCTGCTTCGTTACTCAGCAACCACCATGTGTAGCCTCATGTCCCTGGGCCGCCTCTGGAGTGACATCGGACCAGCGTAGTGCGTATTTCGCTATTCCATGGAAAACGCCCCTTTTGACACGAATATATTCCACAAGCGCACCAGAGATGAAAAGTCACTTTTTTCTTAAGTGATACTGACGTTTGCTGACCGTAAAAGAGCTGAGGAAGTTTTGTCGCGAATACTTAAAAATTAAGGTGGAAAATCACTGAGATGTATAATTTCTTTATTTCGATTGTAATTATTTTAAAACACAACATTTTGAATTATAATGAGGAAAAACATTATTTCATTTCTATCAGTTAATAGACATTATTCAGGAACTCGCTTGACTCGTTTGAAATGCATAAAAGTATGTAAAAAACATGGCGGCCGTGCGCAACGGTTTCATGATTTATGAATCACACCTCGGAAAAAGTGAAATATCTTTCAGTAATGTTCGGTGACATAGATAAAAACTATGTAAAAATACTACGGAAAATTTACTACAAATCAGTCAACTTCCATCACTTTCGTGATTTAAAAGTGGGTCTTTATTTGAAAATAAGTGTTTTCTCCATAAGATGTCATTTATGTATTACACCATCAATTATAATTGCAATTATCGCATTTAAATGGCCAGAGAGGTTTGTTTTTCAAGTTGAAAAGACAATAATAACATGAAACTGTTTATTTACAAAGATTTCAGGTATTTTAGTGATTTAATTCTACTTTAAGTCTGTAAAAAACCGTACCATAGCGTTCAGAAGGAATTTTTACGGTATTTTTTTCCTACTTATATTTTGTCATATTTACGGTGGTGTCTTTGCTTTCACGATACCGCCGAGTGGTTGACCGCGTGTTCAAACCCTGCTCGGGCGAGCTAGATGTAGTTTACGGCTAGTGTTTCCCTCATCTACTCTGTAAAAACGTCGTTCCGATACCATAATTTCCTTGGCAACCCAGCATTTCTTTCCGAATTCCCCACCTCAAGTCACGATGGAAAACCTGACCACATGGTCCAAATCTCGTCATAAGACATGAAATAAAATAAATCAATAATATAAATACTTGTTTGTTTTCTATACTTGCTAACCATATGAAAAGAAATTTTCTATCGCTAATCTTCTAGTTCTAGTTCCTTGTTCAATATGCTAAACCGTGCAAAATTAATCCATCATTAACTGCGAAAAAAAAAGAGTTCTAAGAAAAACTGGAAGTACCATTGTTTGCATGTAAAAAGTAATGCGTTTGAACACGCAATTCAAGTAATGTAAGTAATGTAATGCATAAATAATGTAAAAATAACTCGCGAGATAGTGTCTCGCAGTACCGAGTCCATACTCCTGTATTAAAATATTATACGTTTCAATTCGTGAGTTCTTCTATCTACCATTGTATGATTCACTGCATTCTTGGCAATCTCATTTCTAAATGTAAATTAATTTTTCTGTACATATATTTACTCATTCATTTATTGTTTCATTTGCAATTCAACAATATATACATTTGTTGAAGTGTAAAGTACAGAAACTTTAAATTCTTTCCTTCACAGTTGCGGGTTCTTATTGCTCCATACGTGTTTATTTCGTCCAATAAAAATATCTGCTTGCATAATTTATTTTCAAAACATCTTTTTCGAAATAATTATTTTCTCGTTTTATGTTATTTTTGTTACCGCCTTTGTTACAGCACGTTCAGTTCAAGAAAAGAGTGATGTTGTCAGCATCTCGGGATGAAGTTAATAATATGGTGTCACTTTCTTTCACGAATTTTTCTTTCCTTAGTGACAAAGATTCCACCATTAAGTCTTTTCAGAATTCAGTTAATATATGTCAACGACCTCTGTGATTGTACAGATGAGTGAGAAACAAATATTGATTCAAACAAACCTCCATTTATTTCAGAATACATGATTGCTATTCTCTCGATGACGCTGAAAAGTTTCCTTTTTTGAAGGTTGGCACACCGCATGTCCAATGCGCAGTAAACAGCTTTCTTCTGTCTCTCTCCTTGTAAACACTGGTCTGGGCGCACAAGACTCACATAGCAGGGTTACCAGGTCGCATAATCATGCATTGGAGCGAGTCAAGGCACCGTGTAATCGTAGACACTGGTCTAAAAATAAAAACCACGTGACGTATTTAATTTTAATCCGCATACATGGTCCTAGGCCTATCCCCATCGTTGGCGACGGTGAGAATATGTGTGTTCTTCCTAAAATAAAAGAGTCAAAGTTTGTCAATGTACGTAGCTTCTTTCTGTTTATCACTTTATACTCATGTTAATGTGCTCCCTAAGATAACGTTTGTCTGATTTTACATAGTGTTTGGTCTGAATATCCTTCATGTCCTTTATGTCCTTCATGTCTTTCTGTCTTTCTGTATTTTGTCTTTCCTTCTTTGTTTCTATCTTCCTTTCTTCATTCCTTCCTTCCTTTCTTTCTCTTCTTTGCTTTTACATTATCTCTCTCTTTCTGTATTTCAGTACTCTAGCTTCATATACTTTTATGTATTATATAATTTGTAAATACAATGTAATATGTATCTAGTAAGGTATAATCGTATTATAATATGTAATTCGTAAATATTGTCATTATGTAATAATTTGTTATGATATCCTTGTTGTAATTTCTATATTTTACTATTTGTATATTCATAATTATATTGTACTGTTACTGCTGCTTTTAACCCATGTTCGGCACTAAGCCGTCATCCTGATTGGAGTTTTGCCGGGTTTACTCAATCGCTTAAGGTTTCACCGGGATGGTCCCTAGTATTGCTTCCCAGTTTTATATGTAAATACGATCCTCCCAGTTTCTATCTTGTTTTTTAAATGTAAATGTTTTAAAATGGTTAGACGGAAATGCAGACTTTAAGGCCTGAGTCTCGCCAAAATAAAGGTAATTTATTATTATTATTATTATTATTATTATTATTATTATTATTATTATGCGAATTATTACCCCGCGTAGACATTGGCCTCCCACTTTTCCCCGCTACATGGCCCGTTACTTACACGTCGAAGAATGCGTGCGCATTGTAGGTATGCTTTTCTCTTTCCCTTGCTCATTCGCCATCAAAATTATTCCTCGTCTGAAGATGAAGAAAATAAAGAAGAAGAAGGAGGAAAAGAAGATAAAGAAGAGGGAGGAGAAGAAGATAAATAAAAATTATATTATGAAAAAGTAATAAACCAGTTAAAGAAAAAATGAGCACAATACTATGTCCACTTACATACCATCTCAGGATGGCAGAGCTTCATGATCGTTTTAATGTTTCAATTTTCGCGAAATTTCAATAAATTAATTTTTGGTACAATGCTAGCATATCATTATGTACACGCTAAAATTTATTGACTAGAACTCATATATTTACTAGCATAAATTTCATTATTTTTGTAGAAATATTCTCCCTATTGATATCTTGTTAAAATGCCACAAAATTTTATGTGTAATATTCGTTACTTCTTATAAGATATTTGAAAATGTGCTAGACTTTTTAATACCGCACTGATTTCATGACTGGAGATAGGCCATTTTCTTGACTCTCACACACGGAGGATCGCATCATTAAAATATCCTTGATAAATATCCTAAATTTCCAAATCGTAACTCTTTTTACATTACACAAGGTCTTGCGACTAATTTAGATCTTACCACTGCTATCAGTATGAAATACAATATATTTAACTTCTGATACCCCATCTGCAGTGCCACCTAAAGTGTATGTGGTGCAAAGTTTGGGTAGAAATATGAAGTTTGTTAAAAACTATTAGAACCGTACCCCGTGATTCTCAAGCCAGAGTCAAATTGTATAATGAAGCTCGTATTGTGAGCGGGTCAATCCACGTGCTCACAAAAGTGTAAACTGTCCGGGGTCAAGGTTGTTCAGCCGACTGTGAATTTAATCTGATAAACGTCTAAAATTTGTATAAATGGATGCAATAAGTATGGTGACATCGGTTTTAACATTTCTAACACACCTCACTGTCCGCTTCAGCTATGCAATATTTTTTTTTAATTTTTGGATGAAATACATTCCCATAAGAGAATAGCATTTATGTTCCGAAATAAATTTCCAAATCTTCTAAATCGAGGATTTTTCATTAGGTATTAGTCAAAATTTATATTAAATATATTTTATTTAGATCACCTGAAAAAATACATCAAGTTGGTCGGTTGTTTTTGGCTGTACGCAATTGCCAACTACCTCATTGGCTCTAGGCACACAATGGTGCTAACGTGCGGAGTCAAGTTTATCCACAGTTCATTATTTCCTTCCTACATATTTTTGTTACAAATATGTGATAGTCGTTACTCGTCACTGTTATTCATGAAACTAAATTAGGAATTAATTGAAATCTGAGAAAAGGAGATATTAGGACTTTTAAATGATTTTACTAGCATTATTCGGTAGAATTAAAATTTGCTTTCCTTATCTTCACCTCAGTGGAATTATCTCTTTACAAAACACATTGATATTAATTTTATTACATTATTTTTAATACGGCATATTTAAAAATGAAAATACCCTAGGGACATGTTGACAATAGAAAAAACGTATTTGGAATAATTAAATTTCAATACCCGAATAAAACACTTATTTGAGAAACAACACGTGTCATTTGTTGCCCTCCGTGTGGTTTGTGACAAAGTATTTATTTACTCATCCTATTCATAAACAAATCATCCTCCGAAAAACAATGTTTTAAAAAAAACCTCTAATGTATTTCTTTGCATTATTCGTGTCTCAAACAAGAATAACAACTTTCATTTTAGGCATACGTGTGATTTTTCAAATAAGTGACTCAAAAGTGATTTATAGTTTTGTTAATTCGATACTCAATTTCTCTTGTAAATACTTAACTCATGGATGCATATGCTGCAATGACGACCAACCCTCAGACCGACGTGACTGCTTACAAGATTTTCTTGAACATAAGTCATCTGATCTCATTGCTTAGTTACGACCTCGCGGCACTCAACAATTAACAATAATATTAAAGAATGCAAATTTTACATTTTAAATTAACTATACAAAAATTTATAAAATATATGATTTTGTGTGTTTACTTAATTTAATATTACGTAGTATTGTGATTTAATTTTTAGCATTTCAAACTCAAGATATTATCACAGTGTAGAAGCATATTACCATTCAGAACTGCTGCATATTATCATTCGCACCTGATGATACATATTATCACTCCTTATTACTTACTTGCATAGATATTACATGTGATCACACGGAAGACATTCTGTGTTCAAAGATATCGAACGCAAGACAAACGAACGTTTGTTTACTCCAAAGAACGACAGATGTGTACGCGTTCCTAGACAAGAAATACGAACGCTGTTAGGAAGGTTCCAGAACAGCGACAAAGGATTCTCTCGGCGAATCAGAAGGTTACCAAGGTGAAATTAGTTTGTTGATCATAGCTAGAATTCATTCTGACTAGAGACCTCCAGCCGAGCAGACCTCTGTTAAGCGCGGACCTCTGCGTCAAACGTTTATCGAATTTCAGGAATTGCAGACGATTTGACGTGCCCTGCTGTCGTTGGCACCGAAATAGCGGCAATACAACATACATTACTACGGTGGTTGTCAGAAGTTAGAAGTAATAATTTCAAATACTATTAAGTTCAATGGTACACATTTATGATCAATAAATTAAAAAAACTTTTTTGACAATAAAATTTATTTATTAATAATAAATATTTACCATTGAACTTAATAATAAACAAATTATTATCATAATAACAATTAATTTTACGAAGTGAATACTTTATCACATTCACCATAGTTTAAATAATGATTGAGAAATTGAAATAATTATCATTTTATCCACGAAAATCATTTTGGAACGTAAGAAATGGTTCCAGATTATTGTTAGATTGGAGAAAAAAAAGAAAAGGAAGGGAAATTATTCATCGGGGGCTTATGACGTATGGTACTGATTATAAACGTGAAATCGTAGTTAAGAACTACTTCACAATTGTGTCTATTACACAATTGTGTATTTGTTCTTATATTATACCTTGATTGTGCGCATATTTACCTGTATTATGGGTTTATTTCCTGCATAAGTATTAATTCTTGTGTTTATCAAAGTTCACTGAGTTAAGTTTGTGTTGAAGACAGAGTAGAAACATTCCATAATCATGATCAGAATCCTTCAATAATTGTGTGATATGTACAGCAAATGAAGTTTAATATTATATTTTTAATTCAAATATTGATATGGAACTAATTGTTAACAATTTTTGAACTCCAGAGAAACACTTACGACATTTTCTGTAATCAATTTTACATGGCGTAAAAATACACCAAATGAACTTTGATATATCAAGGCGAAAATATCTCAAATGAGTTCATCAGGGATGTAATTAGATGCTGAATGACATCGGAGCCAGTGCGTGGCGATGGATATAAAAAACAAAATCGTATACATGTCCCAATAAAAAAAACATACGATTAAATCTAAGATTTTGCATCCCAAGCACTAAGAACAAGATCTTGGTCCCCCTCTATTTTTTTTATTTTTATAAGCATACCATGAAATACCAACCACACCATTAATTTGTCAAATGAAGTCATCTGGATCTACTTGCAGTAACAAGAGGGGCCAGTTTTGAAGCAAACCAAGAAACCATCGACCCGTAATGGTGTTTCTCACGAACACACCATTTCATTTTAGGAGGAAACGTCATATTCCGTTTTCCCTTGCTGCTTCCAGTGGTCACATTGAACATTCCAAGATAGGTAAGAAAACTTGATTATGAGCTGAATACGTATAGTTTGATTAGCATTTTAATTTTTGATGAAAACTAAAAAATAAAATGAGTATAATAAGAACAACGCTTACACTTGTCGGTTAGTACCAAGCTGGTAACCGACAAGAGTACAGCGTTATTCCTTTTTGTGCCCATGTTAAATTTTAATTTTAATAAATAAATTTATATACTGTACTTGCTTATTTAATACCTTCTAAATAAATTAACAGAAAGCTTATTATATTGTAGTGTTATTCAGCAAGGAAAATCACACGATTTTTTAAATTCTGTAGTTCAGTGATTTTCTTGAAATATTGCCATAATTATGAGTATATCTTACCTATACTCAAGTTATCGAGAGTTTGGACACCAAAAGAACAAATATAGCGGATTCGAGGGGTGTTTCAGGACAGCCACCACCAATATTTTAGAACAAAAACCCCGACACTCGTTAAGACTTGGACTGCCTCAGATTGTCGTTTGATATTAAAATCATCGTTTGGTAGCACTTACACTACCTTACGGGTGTACCAACGCTATGGAAACAACACAGAGACTACCGTAAAATGAATTTCGTTGAAAGTAGTTTAAAAAAATAAGATTTCTTGGATAATTTACTGTATTTTATTAATAGGAATATTAATTTTGTGTTATTCTACAAAGGATAAAAAAGGAGTATTTTAAAGACAGGCTCTCCTAGAGGTATTTTGTCAAGTTTCGAGGTAGTGAATACAACNGACCCAGATTCGTTAGAGAATATGTTGGACTTATGTAGGAATATATATTCGAGAAAGAACAGTTAAAATAGAGACGAAAAACCAATAACACCGATTTGAACGAGGCGCCAAGAAAGGTGCGTTCGGCGAGTTGCACAACACAGACGGAAGATTTTGAAATTATATTATACGAACTAGGAAAGTGTGAATGCACATGACAAAGCTAGTGACACGAAACCGTCGGAAAAGACGAGCGATTGGCGGAATGCGTTGTGAGTGAAGTTAAGAAGGAGTAGGGGTTAGTGCCAAGAAGGGAACATCACGACATGAATCTAGCTCATTTGTCCGGGGTTTCTTGGAGAAGACGGTTGACTTGCTTAATTCGTACGAGTGATCTTCATCACGCAGACCATTAGCAGGTAGAATCACGTTGTAATCGTACGCCGATTTATTGAACGAGAACGAGCCAATCTGAATTATAGTAAAAGATCAGAACATTGATTTTTAAATTCAGTAATTTTTTATTAGGCGTGAAGACGCAAGTTACGGACATATCATTTTATGATATTTTATCGCAATCGAGGTTATAAAGGGAACGGCCGGATACAACGCAAGTTAAATGCGTGATAATATTTGAT
>NNCF01126091.1:72714-85023 GCA_002313205.1 Laupala kohalensis | reverse complement strand
AACACTAAATTCACGATTTATTGTTACAATAAACACGCCCCTAGACAAAGCCTAGAGAACCTGTATAAGAAATCCGCCTCTACCCGAAGGAAAAACGGAGAAAAACCCGGGCCAGGATGGGGCTACAGAATTTATGTACACAACCGTGCCAAAGTTGAGTACACATAAAACTAAAATAATATGAGCCATAAGACAACACAATCATGCAAGAAAATAGTTTTTGAAATTGTTATAAGTTATTAAAAAGTACTACAGCAATGGCGTGATAAAGTACAAGACGAATTTAATTTTTATTAAAATCAATAAATTCTTTTACAGTGTAGAAGCACTGGTGCAGGAGGTAGTTTTTAACCACGAATTTGACAATATTCAGTTTCATAATATCTTTTATATTCTTGGGCAGGGAATTATATAGAACGGTTCCCGTATGATGCGGTCCTTTTTGGCAAAGAGTGGTTGACAGTTTCGGAAGTGAACATAGAATTGGGTATGTGGGTGGATATAATTAGAGAACATTGATTTGGATATATTGAGTTCGTTATTTTACCAACTTTTGAGAAGTAAGAATTAAACAAACTTGCAATGTCCTAAGGATTTGATACGATTTTGCCATCGTTTAGTAAAGAAACATTTTATTCGCGATTTTCAGAAGTTGACGTGTAATTGTTAACAAGATTCCACTATTCCACATGACTTTCTTCCGGTTGTTCGATTTTAGTATATGCCTGTCGTTTTCCATTACTTAAATATAGATATAACTGATTAAGGTTCAATCGAAAGTCAAAACGTTTTAGAATTATATTAATGGAAGCATAGAATATCGAAGATAGAATAAATATGGAAGTAGACTTTGTTTTATTAATTTCGTCAAAATACGTTAATGGAAGACTTGAAATAAAAAGTAAGTTACAAAAAAAAAAAATCTTCAAACAAATTACTGTATTGCTAGTATAAATAAACCCTGGAAAGATGCTCGTCTCTTGAAACATTTCTTGATTTCCTTTCCTCTTTCACTGTAACCCTGAAGCAAAGTTACGGTTCCATTATAATGTGCTGATTCCCTTGTCTGTTAACCCTGCTACAACAATTCCCTTACTACGATGCGCTTTTGTAATATACTAGAGAATTTTATTTTTTGTTGGTCGCGGGACGGTTTTTTTTTTCGAATTAAATAGGGTGCGTGGATATGAACATGATAAACAAGCGACGTGCCGCAGGCTTCAGATGTTTGCGGAGAACAGTGCAGGAGCGCTTTGCGAGCATTCGTGTTGCGATAGCTTGCGAAAATTTCCCGAAATCCTGTGTGCTATCACGAAAAAAGATGTCTCACTCACAGCATTATTTCTAAAAAAAAATAGGGTGGAAAATATTTTTGAAAGTAGAATATTTTCCTAATTTTGCTTCTTTAAATAATTTAGTCAATGATATTAAGGTTTCCATCCAATGGGCACCTTTTAATTGTTTCATCGTCTAGTAATGTTTGAGTAAACAGCTCCTGACATACCGTTGTTGGAATTGATCGATAAGACATTCAACAGTCTCATAAAACACTATGAGCTTTATCGAAATTTCTCCAAATTTGACTAAATTTCAAAAATTGCAAATTCTTCACGAAATCTACAAATAAAATGAATGTTAAAGCTACGATTCAACTCTAAATACAAAACTAGGGTGAAATTGATTTATCTTTTTGCGCAGATCTTTACACAGACCGACAGTTATTTTTCGGTAAAAAGAAGACCCAAAACATTTTATTTCGACCCATATTTTCGTTGAAATATTGTAATAAGACATTTTCATTATTACCATACTTTGTGTTTAAAGCATACTAAAATTTTCTCAAGAAATGGCATGTTCTGGAAACAAGTTATTTTATAGATTATTCAAACTGTTGAAACGTAAAAAATCATGAAAAATTATCCGCGATTTATTTTATATTTTATTTCAAAAATTTATTGTTCTTTCAATAGTTCATTCTGTGTTACAACTAATTTTGAGGAATTATTCCTGTAAAGTTATAAGTGGAACTCAATAATATGTCGGAATCTACTAGGAAGGAAATGTGGTAATAATCTTCCTTACTTTATTAGAATGCTTCTTCCACACTTGAGATTTCATGTCAGAGAACTTGACATAAAAGATTTTGCTCATGGAACAGTTCTTGTACTGTAAGTACTGTTATATATGAAACGTTGTGCTGTCAGCAACAAGGATAATAGAATGTCAATCCTCATGTTTGACGACGCCGGAAAATCTTGTCATTCATGTCACGGGTGATGAATGTTCGCTGCATCTAGAGAGGAAAATAACAGGTGGATTGCAAGAAATCAATTCAGTGGCGAAACCTGTACGATTTGATTGCTTACCTTTGAAGAGTATAAGTATCAAGTGACAGTAAAACACTTTATTTGCTAACATAGAAATCTCTTAGATTGCGGTGAACCTCACCGCCAGGTAACAGATTAATCATGTTACGTCGAATGAAAATGGNAAGTACTTCCTAAGGGAGTCGCCTCAGATGAGGAATCTAGTCTCTACGAGACCACCTCAGAGGTCTTTGGGTTTCACAAGTTGAATGAGAATGGTAGACGGGCCCGAGAGGCGAACGGGATGGCGCAGTTGGTAGGCGCATGAGCGCGTAGAGCTCAAGGTCCCGGGTTCGAATCCCGGTCCCGTCTCCCATTTTCATTCGACGTAACATGATTAAACTTTATTTGCTATTAAGAATGATTGTTGTTGTTTTTTGGATGGAAAAACACGTTGAGTTATCATGTAAAAATTTCTCAATTCACTTTCCCCCGAAAAGACGTGCCACATGATGTACATGACGGAACACAAGGTTGTCGGGTAAACGTTTCAGCCAGAAGAATTTATGAAAAACGATAAGACCTTTCTAGTTACTGGAAGAATGAGTTTGCTGCGAGGAAGTACATTGATATTACGTGTCCCTAACTTGAAAAAGGGGTGAATGCATATTGTAATACTTTTAAATCAATAATCATTGAAACTTGAGTGGTTCAATAAATAGCCAAATATTATAATTAAACATATAATATATTATGAAGTAAGATTTGGAGGAAAACTCTTAACAAATAATATAATCATTTTGTCTAGTTGTGATATGTTTTAATGACAAAACTTTACACCTTCTCTACGAGATGTTTTTCTCACATCGGTTTAAATAGACGACTTTTATAATGGAGGTTGTGTTGGCTTTCTTGTTAAGTATTTAGGACAGAAATGAATCAACGTCTTGTTGGTGATTTTTAACAATTCCACGAACTTTCAAATCAATTATATGAAGTTTGTTTCATGTGAATATTAAATATGGTAAGTACAAATTGCATAGAAAAGTGAAAAATAAAACTTGGTTGCTTTATGGGAGATAAAATTAGAAGAACGTTAAACTTATTGATGGGTCCAAATAGATTCAAGGGGATGCGAGAGGGGAAGAAGATCAAGTTTGCAGTGACCCATCGGCAGTGAATGCCAGGTACTAAAAACACATATTTCTGTGACAAAGAACTCGATGACAGTGAACGATGGAGAAGAGAGGGATAACTACAGAAAAATTAAAAAAAAACGACATAAATGAAAGTCTATAAAACGTTTTCATTAGTGTATACTCAGTACAAACTTTATAAATACCAAAGTGTTCTATCTGCTTGTTCATACGCAATCTCTACTGCATTTTGATGAAATTTGCCAGAGGTAGACCGAAACTCAGAAACGGTTCTAGGATATGTGACGTATTCGTTAATTCTCTGAGTTATTTTTATTTTAATTCAAAAAAAATAACAATTCAGAGAAATATTAAGCCGTCGAAGAAAAAAACAAACATAAGGGGTCACCTGTCATAACATTGAAATCGTAACAACGAATATTGTTATAAATATACCAGGTATTTTGTTATTTCTCTCTATTTGGTTTTAGAAGCACGAACAAGAAAGTTCAGTATTCAGTATTTCGTACTACGGTCAATATGGTATTGTTGTCTTGTAACGGGATAGTAAAATATTGTTTATTTATTCCGCCATGCTTAAAATTTGATCATTACAGTACAAACAATTGCCATTCGATTTCCTTTGACACATGACGTACAGTTGACCAATAAAGTATTTGTTTTAGCTAACGACTATAACTAACCTCTTAATCTCAGTCAATGATTTCACAATTATTCTCTTTAACTGTGGCTGACTGATCTGTTTATCACGCGATAACATTTATCTCACTCAGTTTCAAAAAAAATATTCTTGTTTACAATATTAGTAGAAACACGAATACTTATAAAAAGAGAAGATTGGTATTATTAGTGTACAAGCACAGTATTAAATCACCAACAAAAATGAATAAAATGTTCACTAAATAACAATTAAAAATTTAAAAAAGAATAAATGAACCAGGTTCACAAAATTCGTCGATAAAAGCGGCGAGTAATCAGTTATTCCTGGACAAAACGCAATTTTTGTCTGTACCACTCCATTATGTGAAAAGTAAGAGAACTGATATCAGCGTAGTGAGAGAATTCTTGGTGAGTAGTGAGAGATCAGCATAGTCAGAGAACTGGTGTCCCAATAATGTCCATTTGGACATGCTAATTAATCTTTTCATTTTATTTTTATATTTATGATGATTTCGAGTAGAAACATAAATATCAAACCAAGAAGACACTTGGACTAGTATGTCACTAACTAATAGATGTAGGTAGGAGATGTGCGCGAGTCGGTAGAGGTAGATGAGAAAACCCCGTAGCAATTGCGTCGCGTGCATAAATTGGGAAGAGGAGAAGTGTTCTGCCCAAGACGGTACCGATAGCTCAGATGACTTAAAGTGTTAGAAAGCGAGGAGCATTCGTTCGCAGCGCAGTAGAGTGAGAAGCACGTGGAACTAGTTGCTGAAGTATAACTGCAATTACATTGAATTGCAGCAATTTACTTACTGAACAATTGTTAGGTGTTCCAATGAGACTTCTAATTATATAAAGTTGTATATTTCTGTAAAATTATTGAAGATTTAGATCAATGAGTGATATTCAGCTAGCAATATGCATGGCACGATGTTAATGAACTTTATAATACTGATTATCTTAACGAATCATTATATTTCATACTGAAATTTAATAATTATAAATTATTGTTTAGTTAACGCTATAAGTGCAATGACAATTTACCACAATTTGATGAATTTAAAGGACTTGCATAATGAACCACGTGGTGAAATTATATGTAGTGATAAACTGTGAATAATTGATTTAAACATTTATTATAATTGCAATCAATTTACAAATGATTAGTTAATTCCATGTGAATTTAAGTTAAATTTTGTGTCGGTGAACAGACAGTGCAGCTATTGCGCAACATTGTATTGTGGTGTTTCGTAAGAATTTACGTGATAAAAGGATCAATGAAATGCAGTAGGTTGGTTATATTTCCTTTGTAACACCTGCACTGTTTCTAAGTGAGAATCATTTGGTGGCGTGAGGAGCGGAGACCCAAAGTCACTAAGATATTAAATAAGCAGTTACTGTGATGCTAGAGGAAGTTCTGCGTTAAAATGCGGTGTTTGAAGAACAAGCAAAGGTGCCAGTTGCAGAAAGGAATCCTTCACAAATATTTAAATCAAGAAAGCTGTTTGTAAAGAGAGAATTTATGTTTTTCTTAATGATTTCATTATGTTATTCAAAATAAGAGAAATTTTATGTTTTTCTTAATTGTTTCATTGTTATTCAAAAGAAGAGAGAATTTATATTTTTTATTTGCTTTATTATGTTATTCAAAAGTCAAATTTAATGTGACTAATTAAAAGAAAATAATTTTTAAAGTTCGTATTTGATGATAAAGTTCACTAAAGTTTTACAATTGGAGTAATTTTTGCTAAATAAATTTATGTTTTTCATTGTTTCCATATATGTATTTCATTGTTCCAACATCGTTATCCCTGTTTTTATTTGGCCAACAAGTCATAATATTGAGTTTAAGTTCTATTATTAATTAAAGTCAATAGCTTGATGGTAACAGATGGCGCTCAATGGGTGTTTAATAAATCATGGTGGTGTAGCTCTTAGCACAAGCTTATGATGTATTTATGCAGAAGTAGGACATCTTGTGTTCGATTGCTTTCTGGACCGAAGTGAGCCAGCACAAATCAAATATAAGATCTTAGGAGGCTTTCGTAGCACACTGGTTTAGAAATTAATCGAAAATATTCATATATAATGTAACTGGAGAGAGTAATACTATGAGTAACTCACTGTTGGCACGAGAGATTATATCCTAATACCGAATAAAACGACCTTATTTTAAAAAAACAACAACATATATTTACTTAAGAACAAAAAATTAAAATAAAATAATTTGTGTTCTTAAGTAAATATATGTCTGTTTAAAAAAATGTCTTTTTATTGAGTATTAAATAAACTTGCAGATTGAAAATATGACTATGACATCGAGGGATTATGTGTTCAAGTAGATATGGGAGGGAGTATGCTTCGCATCTTGGGGCGAGCTTGAGCGTCCCGGATACACACTCGGCGTCTCTTCCGGGACAAAGCAGGGAAGCAATGCGTCCGCCGGAAGTAAAGTCACGGAATGACGGCGTAGAGGGAAGTGAGCGGAAGAGAATCATCGATGCAGTCAGATAGAGACTATACGCGTCAACAAGCGATTAGGTTCGATTTAAGGTATGACTTCCGTCAGACNCCAAAAAAAAAGTTTCAAATGATGTGAAAACAAATTTATTAGTGTTATGTTAATTTTATAATACATATCAAACTATTTTTTATTATTAGGAGCGTGCTGAAACGTTAAATCCACCTTTGCCTTGGGGTCCTCGATCGGAACTGATGGGATGGTC
Source organism: Laupala kohalensis (assembly GCA_002313205.1). Lineage (NCBI taxonomy): Eukaryota > Metazoa > Arthropoda > Insecta > Orthoptera > Trigonidiidae > Laupala > Laupala kohalensis. Next base: position 78,171 of record NNCF01126091.1, on the reverse strand, counting down.
ACTTTCTTGCTACCGAAGAGTAAATTAGTTTATACTTCGCCACGTGATTATATATAGTTTGTAACTGCTTTTTTGACAATATATTTATTATTATAGATTATTCGGAAAATATTGTTTATAAATCGAAACTTTTAAAATAACACTAAATCAAAGCTCGTCAAAAATATTCCTCAATACTCAGTGTATGTTACTGACGATGGCTGCTATGCAACCGAAAAAGCTTTTGCACTGCCTGGCGCACCTCTTCATCGGAATGGAATTTCGTCCCAGAATTTGCTTCTTTTAGGGGTCCAAACATATGGAAATCATTCGAGGCAAGGTTGAGCGAGTATATTGGATGAGGCAGACATTCAAACCGCATTTTTGCGATTGTCGCAAACGTTGCACGAGCCGTATGGGGCCGTCTGCATTGTCATGTTTCAGAAGAATCCACGTCGTTTTGTTCTAATGGCAGGCCAAAGATGATTTTTGAGGAGGTCTGTGTTTCTGGTAACAGTGGTCCCTCGCGGCGTGTAGTGCTCCAAGAGGACGCCTTTCTTCGTCCCAAAAGAGGGTCAGAATAACCTTCCCTGCTAATGACAGTGTTCGAAACTTCTTTGGTTTGGGTGATGTCGAAGGGCGCCATTCTTTGCTCACTCTTTTCGTTTCTGGCTGATGGTAATGGACCCAGATAGCGTCTCCGGGGACGTTTAGTGCAAGGAAGGCATCACCTCCGCTTTCAAGGTGCCGCAGAAGTTCTTCACACGCATAAAAACGCCGCTCCTTCAAATCCGGAGTCTGCTGTCGGGACACTCATCGAGCAGACAACTTATAAAATCTGAGCACATCATGCATATTGTGAAGTGCTGAACCATGATTAATGTCTACAGCTGTCGCAAAGCCATCCAATGTCACTCAGCTGGTTTCCATTACGATGGCTTCAATTGCTGCTGTAGTCTTGGAAGTCACAACACGGTCTGACCCGGGCGCTGAGCATCGGCTACGGACGTCACAGCCGTTTGCAAAACTTCCTACACCATTCATACATTTGCTGCTGCGACAAACAAACATCCCCATACTGGACCTTCATTCTGCGAAAAGTTTCTATAGGTTTCACACCTTCATTTTGGAGAAATCTAATCACCGAACGCAGTTCGTCTCTAATGCGCGTTGCTAGTGGGGTAGCCATCTTTATTCTGTTCCTGCGCCGGTGTTTGCGCATCTGCACTGTGCTGCAAACTAGGAGACATCCGACACATTATTTAAAACACGCGTACCAACTTACAGGCCACTGGCGCCCACTTTTGATTATATGTTACACTTTTAAAGTTTTCAGTTGACTCCCCCTCCTACATGCAAAATATAATGAGTTATTACCCATTTCCAAAATCATTGCTAAAACGACCACGCACATTTTTAAGGAATAAAATGTATACTGTCGCCTTCAGCAAAATGCCGTGATCATATGATCAATGAATTTAAACGTTTAAAACTTAGTGTGTAATCACAAATAAGTGGTAAACAGAACTATGTTTTCATTTGGCAGCTATGGGTAAAATTCGTCAATGACTTGTTCGTCAGCCAATAAAATTTACTAAAGTAGTTCTTCCAATAGAGAATTGAAACGTTTTAACGCCTAAATATTGAATGATTGGGGACAATAATATTTGTTTAAATAAATTAGATTTTTAAACCCACCTAACGCGTCTTTTGAGCAATAAATTACTTTCAAAAAGTTTGGTAAATTGTTGTCAATATCAGTTTTGAAATATTTTTATAGACGCCACTTGGTATTCTGAAGGAAAATAAATTTACGCCATGGGCCAACAGGCTAATGGCAGGTCACTCTGCATTCAAACGGTGTAAAACATATCCACAATTTCTATCACTTTCTTCATAAATATTGTCTGTTACAAATTAATACGTTGTTTCTAGTTGCATTTATTCATAAATCTCTGCAATCAATATCCCTGCAGCTAAAACTGCTGCGAATCATGTGAATACCTCAAGTGATCATCCACATGTAGCGACTTGTCGTAGCAGAAACCGTTGTTTGATATAATGACCCGTTTAGGAGATATTTGAGGTGTTCACTTCTACTGACTCCTCTGGAGGGAGAGAGAGAGATAAAGTGAGAGAGTGTGACAGACACACCTTCGAGCAAATCGGTGGAAGAGTTGCATACAAGGGCGAGGGAATTACTTTGAGGTTGATGGAAATTAAGATGTGAGTTAAGTTTCATTTTTATTTTTATGGCAATGTTCATTGAAATTGTAGATAACACCTCGTTTACAAGGGAATCAATTTTCTCATGGCATTTTAGGCATGTAATTACCATAATCATTTAATAGCACACATGAGCATATAATAAACCAGCACATATAGCGAGCATATAAGACCAGCTCCAAATTATTAAGCAATGAGTTCAGTTTTATTTAATTTTTTTCTGTGTTTACTTCGGGTACTATTAATATCGAAGAATTCAAATAAATTGTATTTAAATGGTCTGTGAGTGGGTGTACAATAGCATCCTAACAACCGAAATATGTCAAATTTATCAGGGATCTAAATACACGTGATTATGGCATTTATATTTTTTTTCAACAAATGAACTGCACTTGACGTGATTATTACTCACGAAATGATCTCTTAAGAGGGATTAAATCTTACATTGTTCGTATTCATATATTAAACTCATGAAAAAGATTAGTCTCTTGTCTAATAAGAATGAAAAGTGGGAAAGCACATTAGCCGGAACACATTATGTGAGAGATATTTCACTTTAATGTATCGCTTTTTATCGTCGCTTGCCTTCTCTCTTCTTCGTGGGACAGTATGTGTCATGATGTAGACAAATTTGGTAATTTTTACTATCGGATTCATTTGCACACGTGAAATTAAAATGAGGGCAGAAATGAAACTATTTAATATTCTTGAATAGGAATAGGATAGTTTAAAATCCTCTAATTTTTTACATTCTTTCTTTTCATACTATTTTTATTGTTTGTTTGCTTTTTCTTCTGCGAATTTGGAGCAGTAAGTCTCTATGGTTGGATGTACTAGGGAAGTCATCTTTCTGCTGGGGAACGTTACTCAATTCATTCAAAAATTTGTCATTGTTTTTATAATAATAATAATAAATTTATTGTCAAAAAAACAGTACAAACTCCGTATGACCATGTGGAGGACAATAAACTAATTTACTCTCCGGAAGCATGCAACGGTCAATCCCATCAATTCCGATCCAGGACCGTAAGGCAGAGGCGGATTCAAAAATTTCAGCAAAAATTCCTAGATAAGATGAAAAGTTAGCTACGAGTTATAATACTAATAGAATGTCAATATGTTTGTAATTTAACGCAAAAAAATTACAAATTATTATCGAACTATCGATTATTCTGAGTACAGTGTTGAAAAATCATAAGAATTGAAATAACACTAAATTCACGATTTATTGGCAAAGTCTAGACAACCCGTATAAGAAATCCGACTCTATCCGAAGGAAAAGCCGGGCCAGGATGGGGCTACAGAATTAATGTACACAACCGTGCCAAAGTTGAGTACACATAAAACTAAATTAACATGAGTCAAGACACAACAATTATGCAAGAAAATAGTTTTTTTTAATAGTTTTTTTAATATATTTAAATTACTTTTTATGTAAGTTCACAATAAGAGTAACTAGTAGCGACAGTCTAATTCGTAATAAACAGTCATTTATGAAGAAAGTAATGTAAGCTGTGAATTAAGATGACTCTACTTGTAAGCAGTAAGCTAGTCATAAGCAGTATGTCAGTATAAAGAGGTCAGTGTCAGCTCTACGAGACTAAAACTGAGAATACGACTGCGAAGTGTAGTGTTTTTTCAATTTGCCGAGGGACGAGAGCACGAAGGATTTTAAAAATTAGGACACGATAGAAAAATATAGAATTAAGGTAAATATGTATTCAGGCTATCTACAGATCTAGGTTTTGGTGTTAATCTACATTCCATTTTATGGAGCATTGTGTTCGAGATTGCTAGAGAGGTGTATTTATATAAAGTACTCATTTTATAGTGGATCATGTCAAATTATTTGGATTTAAATCCATACCATTGTAAAACATTCATCTCAAATTCAGACCCAATATAACTTTCTTATCATATCTCTACGTACTTCCTACATTCACGCCATTTCCAGTTTATATTGTGAATTTTTCCAAAAAATATGTAAAAACCTTTTATTTATAACTATTATATTTAAAAAAACTATTCTACTTCTATCATTTTATGTACTTGAATTTTCCGGAGAAATTAGTAAAATAAGGTTTCGGACGTTAAATTTTTTAAAATTTGGAAGAAATTTTTCCGCCTTGTTATAACAACATGTAAGTAGGTTATTTCGATCGTTTTCACAATAACATAATAGAAATGATTATAGGTGAGATATAGAAATGGGATGTTCAAATTATAGTTAAAAAACTACTCTGGTATTGTCTACTCTGTCAATATTTTAATAAGCAAAAAGATTGTTCGCTCGCTTAGCGAGTATCATCAGCGCAAAAAAACAAAGAAAAAAGTAGAGAATCAAAATTCGACAAGACATTAACATAAGCGAAAAAATTAAAAAGATAAAAATGAAAAAGGATTTTGAAACAGGAAGAAGATGTATCTTTTAGGAAAGGTGTGGGGGGATTCGGGTGTGGTAAATGTTACTATAAAATTTGTAAGAAAGGGGGGTTCTTAAATAATGGATTCTATGAAGATATCTAATAATCCCCCCTTTTTTTCACAAATATTATAGTATCATTTACCAAACCCAACGTTTCACTCTACTTTTCCTGAAACATACACCTTCTTCTCATCTGAGAATCCTTCTTCGTTTTCAATCTTTTTATTCTTTTCGCTAATGTTAATGTATTTTCGAATTTTGGTTATCTACTTTTGTACTTGTTTTTAGCACTGATAATACTCGCATAGCGAGTAAAAATCCTTTTTGATTATTAAAATATTGACAGAGTAGACTATACCATTTTATTATTTAATTACAATAAATTAAGTCTGGAACTGGTCTGTACATAGGAAGCGAACATACCAGTAAATTCTGTCATTAATGCAGCATAATCCAATTTATGCATGTTTATTATTAATCATATATATTACGGTGAGCAAGTCATCCATTGACATGCTCGGGGACCAATCGATCACTGCAATTAGCTGAATGAGATGGTATTAGTGTAACTGGATCAACATCGATTACTGAGGCTGTGTCACGGCCTTGCCAGGTTTACGCCGAACAATTGTGCTCGTAGCTTCCATTGCGTAAAACGATCAAGGGGCATTATTGTGTCTATAAATAAACTGAATCGTTTATTGTGAATTGTTGTAAACAGTTGGAGAAGTTGTATCAATACGGCAGCATATATCAATGAAATGTGAAGAATTATAGTCAATTTTCTGGCTCTTATTCTATCTCTCTATTATATATATATATATATA
>NNCF01126091.1:0-72364 GCA_002313205.1 Laupala kohalensis | reverse complement strand
AAATATTAACTACTTACTTGAGAATTTTTTTACCAAGATTAACTTAAAAAATATATTTTTGTTTAATTGTTGAAAGCGTAGACGTATTTTTTTAAACCTAATCTTAATAAAGTCACTGCTGTCTGGTTACTTGTCAAAACTCTCCTGTGTGTATTGTTCTTGAACATTTATGATATTTTATGACGATTAATGACCAATATTTTTGAAGACTTCATTTCGAGAGATGCGTATTGTGCGTGTGTGGTTGCGTGGGCGTTGCAAGCGTATATGGCGTAGTGCCCTGTTTCTGGTTGCTTCCGGCGTGTAGTGCGCACGCTAACCGGAAATGGGAATTCGTTCTGCTGTTGGGGAAGGCAGGAAGCTTCTACGGAGGCAATACGATGATCGCTTGTTCCTCTCTTCAATCTCACGATGATCGGAGGGAAGAGAAGAGACATGAGGGGAAAAAATCCTGATGAAAATATTAAGATCAGAATTCAGTCTAAATCAAATTATTTGACTATAATGTTATTTGACTATAAAATATTTGGTTCCTGTGAAGAGTAAACAACGACATCCTTCTTTGTTGTCAATCCTTAATACTGAAACTAATATTTACTACACTTTTAGGTAAATAGTGGTAAAGAAGATTATATGGTAATTACTTATTATTTATTTATTTATTTTATACCTTTTGGCAAAAGGAAGTTCAGGCCATGAGGTCCTGCTCTTTCACCTAACAGTTGGACTTGGGTAAGGGAATTGGGAAGGTGAGATGTTGGGTTGCCAGGGAACTTATGGTATCGAACCGACATTTGTCTGAAGTAGGTGAGGAAAACCCCAGCCGAAAACATCATCTAGTTCGGCCGAGCAAAATTTGAATCCACGCTCTACCGCTCAGCGAGATCTTGGAAGCGAAGACGCTACCACTAGACCATGTTGTAAAAAAGTATGGCCAAATGTTGTAAAAAAATATGGCGAAATGAAAATGGCGACAGTTAGAAATCGAACCAGGGATTCCAACGTTGATCGCAGGGACGCTAACCACCACATCACTCCTTCACCTTTCATACCTGTACACATTTCCATCAATATATGCATAATGTATGCATAACACTTCATCTACACCGGAAAATATACATCAATAACAATTATCCACCAACTAATAAAGTCACCATTGTTATTCGCGAAAGTAACATTCCAAGGAAAATTATTATCATAAATTTAATTAAGAATGTGATATAGACAATACAAGTGATATTCGTTAAGGATGAGATTTTTTATATACTCTTGATTAAAAAAGAATAATAATTGTTTCTTAACTCCGCCTGCGGCAGGCGCTGGAGGGATCGAGTACCTCAGTGGCCACCGTTGCCGGTCCCAAACCCGGAAAAAGGAGGACGGTTGGGTGTTGGGCCAGCTCCTCATCACCCGTAAAAAGCACAAACTGCTAAATGCTCCACACACGAGCCTCGGATGAACGAAATGAAAACTGAACGACGAAAAGGCGTCGAAAGAGGAAAAGGATATTTGGATCATGGAATGTGAAAAAAGTTGTTACAAGCGGGGAAGCTACAAGAGTTGATCGAGCAGATAGAGCAAACAAGCATTGATATTGTGGCTGTGCAGGAGACCGGATGGAAAGGAGTAGGGCGAATGAAGGGCAAGAATTATGACTTCTACTACAGTCGCCCTGAAGTAAGAACAGGACAGGCCGGTACTGGTTTCCTGGTAATGCACTCTTGTCTTAAGTTGATTATTGGGTTTACTCCTATAAGTGAGAGGATATGTATATTGAGAGTTAAAGATAGGTATAATAATATTACTATGATTAATGTGTATGCTCCCATTAATGATGAACCTGAAGGGATTAAAGAGATGTTCTATGAGAAGGTGCAGAGATCTGCGGAGCAGGTACCTAGAAGTGACATATTGATAGTCCTCGGGGACTTTAACGCCCAGTTGGGGAAAGAAAGAGTATATGCAGAAATAACAGGACGCCACACAATACACAATGAGACCAATGATAATGGTGAAATTGTCTGCAATTTTGCAGATGTCAACAACTTGTGTGTGGTTAGTAAGCTGTTTGAACATAAAGATATGCATAAAGGAACTTGGGTATCCCCAGATTTAAAAAACTGTGAACCAGATAGACCAAGTAGTGATTACACGAAAGAAGAAGAATGTGATCGAAGATGTGAGGGTGTTAAGGGGGCCTAATGCGGACGCGGATCATTACCTGCTGAAGATCTATGTATACTACTGATAACATAAAAGGGCCCATTTATTTTTCTAAGTCCCACGCTCTGACCAGTTTTGGATCTGTTAGGTTTGCAACGCCTCTCTCCTCCTGCTTCCCCTCCGACAGGGGAAGTTTCGTTCGACCAATCGCAGATCTATTTGAAACGGCTCCCATATTTGGAAGACTAATAGTACCGCTGGTAAATCGTAACGAGATAAAATGTTTAATTACACCGCTATTAAAGAAATATTTTGTATTTTTTTATTATACACATTTTGGACTTCTATAACAAAAATATTCTGAATATTCTTGACTTCAATAAACTTTATCATTCTCTATATTTAAACGACATCTCGAGATTCGTTGTCTCGCAAGGTCTTCATAGGCAATGTAAAAGATATTAGACTTTTTGTAAAAAACGTTTGCGTAATACTGTGATAAAATATAGATTTTAACAGAATTTGCATATAATTGCAAGATATCGTATGGAATTGGCATAATTCGAATCACAAATTACTTATAAATATTCCTATAATTTATTATATTTATACAGTGAAGTAAAAAAATCAAATCTCATTGCCTACAAATGATGTGTATTGTCGAAAGNGTGTATTGTCGAAAGTAATTTCACATAATTTGCGATTCTCTTAAGTTTTTCATATATGTGAAAAGGAATTAAATAAATATAGAAAACGTTTGTCTCAAATATAAACTAATAACACAAAAGTGTAATTCTCTAGTTATAAATAATATAAAACTACTTAAGGGACAAATAAATTACATGTTCTAATAATATAATGATCTACGATATAACACTGGTTGTAATCGTGCGGCATATAAAATCGTGATCCGAGATTAATATTACAAAAAACGTGTTTTAGATTACAACAAATATCACTAAAACTGAAATCCCTTTCATTAATTTATTCAAATGAAATTGTGAACTACAACCACAGATTCTTGTTTTCTTTCTTTGTTCCTACTTCTCTCTTACTCTTCCTTTAAATTTCGTAGTTCAATTAAAGAACGTTAATTGCATCTATTAATAATTTTGTTTAAATATGTGATACTCTTTTAACGAAAATACTTGTTCAATATCCTTGCGTCTGAATGTTTCGTATTTTTCATGCTATTTCGTTACTCTACTTATCTTTCTTGACAAAGAATTCTAAAAGTGTAAAATGTAATATTTACATTTCCAACTGATATAGCACTGAACTCAAAATAATAGTTAAAAATAACCAAAATGGTATCACTTAATACCATCAAAAGAATGGAAAAATAAAAAACGAAGTTAAGCAAAATGTAACAAGAAAGTTCAGCAAATGAAGTAGTGCACACCAAAAACGCCGCGAAATGATACACCGTCATTGGATGTGAATTCGCGACTAAGGACGTTCGTGTGGGTGGAAGATTCCAAATACAATGAGAAACATGAGATGCACACTATCTTCTATTCTCCTTTAAAAATAACATTAAAATGACATATCTACAAACACACTCTTTGGATTCTCACCATTGGTAAAGGAAAAAGTACGCGATGTGAGTGGAAATTATTTCACTGCATCTATTCCAAACTTTACCGATAATGCGGATTAAACATATACTAATTACACTATGAATACAGTATATTTAAGAAAAATAAAATAGTTGGAACAGTTTTTGAATATTTTTCAAAAGTATACTTTGACCTTCAAATGAATTATCCTTTGCGTTCAAGTACAGCGAAAGTGTAAATCACCTGCGCAAATTCTAGGTATACCTGGTTGAAATTATTTCTTTCATCTACGACTATAAGAAGAAAGGTTTGAAATATCTTATCTGATCAGACGGTCTCGTGTTACTCTGTAGAGGGAGAATTTGAGCTTACGGAGCGTAGTAAAATTGGGCGATGCGATTGCTATTGTATTGCTACGAAAACTATTAGTTTATAATTGATAGAGCATATACCTTTTTCTTTAGTAAACATTTTTCTCCAATTGTATAATGTTGTAAATCTAGATACTATATGAATAAATATTTATTGAAAATATGGTTTGGATATATATTAGACCCGTTTTCTAATCAATATTTTTATTAGAATAAAGTTTTAATACTTGGGGAATAATGACGAACTCGTGAATTTCTTTTAGTATCATTGTTTTCTTTAAATATAAATTATTTGCTGTTAATTTCAATATAAAAATTTTTTGCACATGTTTATTGAAATTTTGAAGAACTTTTCTAAGTTCCTTGCAAAATATATCATTGAACACTTTCATTTACACATGAAGAAACTAAAATATCGAAACTTAAAGAGAACATGACTGGAAATTATTTTATAGAAACTTTGTCGTCTCGTCGGCAACTTTGCTAAGATGAACTCTGGCCTGCCACGTTGCCATGTATGTTGCAATGCCATGTTGCCGAATTTACAATTGCTCAGCGTATGTTTTAAAATTTTCCTAAGAAATGTGAGAGCATGAATTAAGGTTCCGTTCATTACAGCTCCCAAACAGATATTACGAGCTGAATTGTGGTATAAACCATTTTGAAAAATCTGTTCACAAGTGTCACTGGGATTTTAACCCACTTTGTGGTGACAGAAGAGTCATAGCTGTGCTTTACTGTTCGCATCCAATTACACTTTTGCTGGAGGAGGTAAAATGCCTGTTGAAAAATTCGAACAAATAAATAGCCACTCAAGTCTGCGTGTTTTAATCGGTTTGACAATGAATGACATTCTTTTTTTCTTGAATTACCTGTTGAAACACCGCTGGGTTTAAGATTTAAAGACAAGAAACCAATATGAAATCTACCGAAGAGGGAGGATAAAGGCAAATCAAATCTGTAAAAAGAAAAAGAAAAGCTGGCTAAATGAGAGAATCATGTCCATGAACGACAATCATAAGAAAAATTAAACAAGAAACGTTTTCGGGTAGGTAGGAAAATGGAAAATGTGGCAAGGTAATTTTGGTATGTGCAAGGATAAAACCGGGAAAATATTAATTCAGGAGGAGCAAGTGTTAGAAAGGTGGAAATCCTTTTTTACAGAATTATTCAACTCATCGGGTAATCGCTTGGATACAAACGTGTCATCTCCAGAGAACATCGCTGGAAATAATGATGGTGAGATAGAAGAACCATCCCATAATGAAATCTGTGGGATAATTAATAAATTAAAAAGAATAAAGCAGTTGGTTCAGACAATATCCCGGGATAACTGATTCGATTTGGAGGAAGAACTCTCCGTAAGGAAATATATAATTTCATACTCAAAATATGGCATTCACAACAGATGCCAAACCAGTGGAATGAAAGTATTATCTTTCCAATCTACAAGAAAGGAGACAGATTTGATTGCAAAAATTACAGGCCAATCTCATTGCTCAACAAGGTGTACAAAGTTTTTCGATCGTGCTGAACAAGAGACTAACTGAAATAGTTGATAAATAGTTAAGTGAACCTCAATCAGGTTTCAGGCAAAACAGGTCAACAGTGGATAATATCTTCTTAGCCCGGCAATTATATGAGACATGCTACGAATATGGAATAGGTTTATATAATATCTTCATCGACTTTGAGCGGGCCTTCGATTCTGTGCAAAGACACAAGATAATAGAAAACTTGAGTAAATACAACCTTCCAAGAAAATTAGTGGATTTGATTGGTACAACATTAACAAATACTAGAGCCAAAGTTCGAGCTGGTAACCAGCTGAGTGATGAATTTGAAGTGAAATATGGGGTTAAACAAAGAGACCCACTATCTGCGACATTATTCTGTGTAACAATAGATGTAATTTTGGCACAGATTGATGTCAAGGGCAATATAACCACTCGGTTGAAACAATGCCTAGCCTATGCGGATGACATACTATTGATATCCAGAACCAAAAAAGACCTAGAAATGCTATTCCATGAACTTAAACAAATGGCGGAGCCTTATGGTCTTAAGATCAACTAATGGAAAACCAAATTTATGTGTAGGAATGGTGCATATAAAATGGATGACCTAGTAATTGATGGAATAAAATATCAAAAAGTAAATAGCTTTAACTATCTTGGCTCCAGAATAAATGAAACGAACATAATGAAGAATGAAATTAGAGAAAGAATAAATGCTGGAAATAAAGCCTATTTTGCAGATATAGATCTATTCTGAAACAGGTATTTGTCCAAAAATGCTAAAGTAAGACTGTATGAAACACTCATCAGGCCAATTGAAACGTGGACATTGAAGGGAAGTGACATATAGAAACTTTGAAAGGAAATATATAATATGATTAACATAGAAATCTCTTAGATTGCGGTGAACCTCACCGCCAGGTAACAGATTAATCATGTTACGTCGAATGAAAATGGGAGACGGGACCGGGGTTCGAACTCGGGACCTTGAGCTCTGCGCGCTCATGCGCCTACCGACGGGCGGGTGGCGAACGGGATGGCGAATGGATGAATCAGTAAAGAAGATTTTTAGTTGGTGCCCATTATCAGCTCGGAAAAAAGGTAGACCCAAACTCAGATGGAAGGACGATGTGCTAAAGGATCTGGAGAAGATGGGAATTAAAAACTGGTCAGTCCAAGTTCAAGATCGGAAGAAATGGAAGGCAGTTGTGGAGAAGGCCAAAACGTTCAGAGGAATGTTGTAGAGCCTATAAAGAAGAAGAATAATTGTTTCTTTATATACTACTGCAGTCAGCGTGGAAGCAGTGGTAACTTTTCTTTCCCCACTGAGGTCCTGTTGTCACTAAAAAGCATATTGTGAAGATACTTAAAATGTACTTGATGTTACAATGAGTAAGTTATGTGAGCTAAAAAGTCACACATCGTAATTATTGTACTTTTTTCCCTAAACTTGTTACTTCTTTGAGGGAAAATTTGTAAATCTCATTTGATCTCATAACAATCACCCTTAAAATACTTTTTTAAATGACCATAATTTAACACAATAAAACTTATTAAAAATTAGTAGCACTTCTAGTCAAAGACTTTGCTTTACAAAATGACAATACATCGCGTTGTCCCACTATTCCTTTCAGTACCTCATACATTAAAATAATTTTAGTATTATTAGCAAGATCCATTTTGTTTGTTTGTTTATTATCAGTGGAAAAAGAGGTGGAAAGCCAGAAAACAACTTTTAACGAAAAGAGCAGATTCGTGTTCCTTAAACTGTTGCTTTTCACCCAGCTGGGGACTAGACGAAATAGCAATATTCCAAACATAATATGTAGGGATATAAATTATGTAGGAGCATGGTTACATAAATACTATACATAAACGTATGATAATACGCTTCAAACGTAAATAAAGTGCATAACAGATCAAATTATAGTGATATATTGAAAATTGTGATCTACATAAGAAAAGAAATATTTTAAGTTTTATCCATTAACGTGAACGAAAGTTGACATAGGTGTTTCAGTAAAATAATTAAGCTAATTTAATTAAATTACTTTAAGATGTATCTCTTTGGTACTTGCAAAGCCTTGAAAACCCGTTATATGTTTCGTCAAACTTACTTCCTTTTCATATACTTGAATCACTTCCTTCAGATCACAACTCTAAAGGTTGAAGTTGAAAATCATTCATTGGAAGAAAGCAAGGCAGTCTTTGGAGTTTCACTAGGAAGATTTTCCAGCAGTATTCGGGTGGTTCATTATCAACAGCAGAAAGAATATTCACTACTTGATGTAGACGGAGGAAAAGCTACAAAAGCATCGCGAAAGCGTCGCGAGTTCGCGAAACGATTTGGATAAAGAACGTGCAAAATAATGGGGTGCAAAAAGGTTATTATTCGGGTCTGTTCCGCAAGTCAGAGATGTCAGATGTTCAGAACGGCACATATTTATGTTCGTGTTGCGTATTTTCGAGCGCAAGGTCTTAGGAATACCAACCTGATGGATACCAGAAATAATTTCTTAAGAGAAATTGTTTGAGAATATTCCCTTTTCTCCCATCATTTCTCCAATTAATGTACAATTGTAAATTACAAAGATTTTAATGTTTAACTTAAAAATGAGAAAAAATCCGCACAAAACGTTGTGTAATTAATATAAACAAATAATTTATGACTTACGACCGTGCTGTCAACGACTATTTTTATATTATGATTATATTATGGATGTTAATATTAGTATAATTAACATAGATTATTGAAAATTAAAAAAGTATCTGTTAATGGATGGCGGTGTTATTCTACGTATGCTGAACAGACGGGAAATAAAAAATGATTTGTTCAAGAATGATGACCAACCATAGTGGGAGCCAAGAAGTAACTTACGTTTGCGTTCACTGTTATCGGTGGATGTCGCGAAGTGATCGCTCTATCTGCACAGTTGGATGCAAAAACGTCGCAGCTGCATATGCAGCTGGTGTTGAGGGGCTCTCAATCTCCCGAACTCAAATGGTACGTCAAATTCTCTTATCTTGGAAGGGATGTTCTTCTCCAGATGATAAGTCCGTCTCAAGAAAAAAACATTGCTCGAAATTCTTTATTTTAAAATTTATAGGTGTCTTCTCAACAATATGTGAATAGTATTCACCTCAGTTTCAACTAGACTTCATTAATCTTAATCTTCACTAACCCATTTGAACTGAAGCTATTTCGCATTAGGGATAATATTTGAAGACTTTTAAAAATCAATCACAATGTAATTGATAAATATTTACCCATTGTTCCCGAGTCAACAAAATAGTCATTTTTAATTACAAACTTTTATAGACAAAGATCTGAATTTATCTATATAACGCCGTAAAAGTTTATAATTTAATAATATAATGATGATATATGTAAAAAAGCACAACTATAGTTTTGTTTACTGCAAATTTTTATCTTAGAACACGAATACGAAAACAAATTGAGTATTGAGGATAATTAAGAGGAAACGGAAAGAAATGTTTGAAATTTCTCAAGGACCGCTTCAAATATTTTTAAATGGGTCCAAAAAGTATAAATAGAATGTGTGTTACTCTACAGAAATTGGAAAATATATGTCCAAAACACTCTATCCAGTAAGATTTGGTTTTTATCAATTTTTAATTATTTTTTTTTGCTAGCACAGCACATTGATACTAATGAATTAGGTCAAATAACATGATCAGATTCAATGTGCATGACCCAGATAATATTTACGATTGTTTCCTCACTCCTTTGTCGTTTCATTTCCCACTCCTTTGTCATTAAAAAATCATTCCTCTCTAGGTAAAGGTGGTCTTACAGGAGCGGTTGATGTGGTGGCAACCCCGTGAGTTCCCGCCGAAACTAATGTAGCTCACTTCATTGCTCCAAAACCTCAGTTGTTTTGTGTACACACACACGTTGGATCTGTTGAAAACGTGAAGTGCTTATTCATGGACCTCACTCCTTTGTGTGCAGCAAATATCCCCCATTTCCCTAGAATCGCCGATGTATACATCCATTTACGTGTTATTTCGTTAGAAATATCGGTATGGAATCAGTGAAGTAATTTCTCTTTCGTTGCAGTACTGATCAAGAGTTCTGAAAACCATTTATCTGCATAAACATTTATATTTAATAATCCAACAAATGTATATTTATCAGTGAAAACATTTGTAATTTATATTCAAACAAATGTATATTTAAACTCTTTGGGAAGCTGACAAAAGAAAAGTGCGTATAAGTTGGTATGCATAAAAACGAAGCAAATGCTTCCATTCTGAGTACAATGTAGCTATCGTTTGATTTCTATGCTTAGCGAGTAGAAAGGGCAATATGAGCAACACCTCTTTTCTTCGCCTAAAGTACGTGTAGCAGGTACTTAGTAGAAGAGGAGTATCGTAGGAAATGTGTAACCTGGGACGGTAATGTTTCAAATCATCATAGCATATGTCTTGCAATGCTACAATTTTAAAGTATTATCTTCAGAGGTTACTTTTTATGTATACTATTCACAGTAGATACTCTGTTCTGAAGTAAATGGTTTTAGCACTATATCATCTATTATTTATGCTTAGAAATAAAACGATAGGTACACTATGCTATGCAGTGTAGAAGCATTTGCTTCATTTTTATGCAAACCAGCCAATATCGTTGCATCGGATGACCTCACTCCTGTAAGAGTTAATTTTTCTCCCTTTAATTATGTTTAGAAATTCTTGATAATGCGCTGTGCTGTTACGCTGGTTTTGTTCGTTCAAATTCAATAAATAAATAATAAACTTTATTGTCAAAAAATTAGTTGTAAACTACATGTAACCACGTGGGGGATAATAAACTAAATTACTCTCCGGAAACAAACAAGGAACCATCCCATCAATTCCGATCAAGGACCCAAGGCCAGTGGCGGATTTAATCTTTATATAATAAATTATTTAATAAATACGTAGTTATCTACTTATTATTACAAAATGAAATGTAGATATTATGTGTAGTAAAAATTTGAAGTTAATAAAACCATATTTTTATTATAAAGTCATTATAAACAATTTTTATAATGACTTTACCAGCCATGGAAAATCCGTCTCTACACGATAGAAAATCTGAGGGAAAAAAATCGGAGGTCACCCTGGCCAGGATGACCCAATCAATGTTAGTTCTTTGTATTTGTCTTTTCTTGTTTTTAAAGAAGTGCTGAAAATACATCCATCTAAATAATCGAATTTTCAATATCTCTGAAAGGTAAAACGGAATAAATTATTCGAATAAATGGTGACACTTTAGAATACCACTTTCGTGTCTTTAGTTTTTTTAAAATATATTTAAGGTGTTCATTCTTACTGAATCTCACCGTATATTTCAATAAGATGGAAATACAAAATTTCGGGAAATTTGTGCAAAAAGCATTTAGAATAACTAATGAAAGTCATATTCAATAATTCGCAACTACGTTTGTTTTGCAGAATTTTATATTCACGCGAGAAGAGGTTGAATTTTTCATATGACTGGAAAATATATGTACTCTGTGAAGATTCCTAAGCTTTTAATCACTATGTTATCACGTTTAGTGTTACAGTTAAAACATTGTCTTATATACATATCAATCTCGCTTTCAATTAGTTAATAATATGATTAAAGACGTAACGTTTCACGTGGTTTAAATTTTAAGAAAATTTGAATGGGTTTTCCTGACAATAATTTCACTCAGGAGAAAAAAAAAGTTTTTTAATTTTACCGAATATTGTATCGAAACACCGTTAATGAGGATGTGAGACATAAAATACCACACGTTTGTTCACAACATAAAAATAGAGAATTCGAAGTTCATGGAGAATTTTACAACCTGCATTTTGGTCTTTATGAGATGAAACCTATAGATTGAAATTTAAAAAAGTATGGAGCATGTGTATCAAACTGAATCAGTTATTTTTAGGTTCAAAATATGAATGGAATTGCCTCATAGGTTTAGTCAGAATCACTGCGCTTAGACCGACAAACAAATGACCTCGCAGAATTCGTAACACCACTGTTTCGGTACCAAGGAATTCCAAAACATATTTCTGTCAAAATCACAAGGTAGAAAATGTTTCACCATTTCAAAACGCACTACGTATACGAGAAAGCAACCGAGTATTAATATCCGATTTGCAGGGAGACGCTGGTTTGAAGGGCAACTGTCAAAACTTAATTACCTTTTTACGAGTTCGTGGCGTAGGTAGAGTTCAATTTGTTACATCCCTGTCGTAAAGTTTACTACAAATTGTCGGATATGAAACTGCAGTAGGATCTGTATATGCTGAACGCGAAATAACCACTTGACAAAGTGAGCGTGCATGTCAATTGTGAGGGTTATATCCCAGAGAATTGGTATTCTGTATTCAACTTAGATTAACTCTCCGTTCGGTGCAGTATCATTCGTTACATTATTCCCTCCAATTTATTAATGGATTACGTGTACAAAATTTACTTGATATTCCAGATAAATTTATCTCTAATGACACGATTCACTAATAACTTACGTACGAAGTTACCCACATTTTTAGAATCGCATTTGATGCAACAAATTATTCTATGTGTTCCACACTATTGTGGCGCTTCTGCCGGGTAATATTCTCAAAAGATTCAAAAGTCTAATTATCTGCTTTGTATATTCTTAAATTACTTTTGGAAATAATAATAAATAGTCACAAAAGTAATCTTATTTGAACAAAAGAGTTATTTATGAAGAAAGTGTATAAACTGGGAACTCGCCTGACTCCGTTCATAAGCAGTATGACCTGAAATTAGCCTGTTTGCTAATTACTATTATGTTAATTATTAGTAACGTAGATGACAAACGCGGACATGTTAGAAACCGCGCACAAAATTTTAAATATTTTATAGTACAGTTTTTTGATACATTTAAAAAGCAATTAATTTTCAAAAATTAACTATTTTCTCATAAGATAATTATATCATCCAAATATTACAGAGTTTATTTATATACACGTAAATGGCTGGTAAAATGTGTTTTAAAAGCTGAAATCGATATCAGCTTGTGAATTTGTATTCATTTAAATAAATATTAATATTTTGATGCAATAAATCATTCTTATATAATTATAGAAAGGAAAAGTTCAAAATGAGGTATTATTATCAATTGTCATATTCAACAGAAATATTCGATATGTTCTATGAACATCTTATAGATATACATAATATTATGCACACTGCAGATACTCAGATATGGTGACATTAAAACGTATTGCAGATGTATGTATGCTAATAATTAAGGAAGCGATAGGATTTAGGAAAGAAATCAAAATAAAAAAAGGGCATACACCATAGAAACAATTATTTTCTAGGAATTCAACCTTAAAGCAAGTATCGATAGTCGATTCATTCCTAATAGAGATAGTCTTTGTAACAAATTCAACGAGGGACCTGTTGTCCAAATGCCAGTGCCTGGACTAGTAAATCATTCTCCAAAGCAGCAAAAGACTTGTGCAGAAAAGAAATAACTTTATTAAGCAAAGGTAATAAATGAAGATTCTTACGTCACAGACCCAGAGATAAAGATCCGTACTTCATCGTAACTACAGATGGTTCAGTTAAGTATAATGTACGTAAGTCTCTTCAAAATGTAAGCAAGTCTCCCATTGCTACAAGGAGTATGTCATATATACAGTATAATTCATCTAATTAAAAAAAATCGTTCTGTTTGTTCCTTCATTTTAGTGCACATAATCCTCTAAAAATATATCTGAGCATTATTCATTATTTCACTACTTATAAGTAGTGCTGTTTTTGTCGAATTTGTCATGGAATATTACATCAATAGCACTACATGACTTGGAACTTATCAAAATGAGACGCTTATCTGACTATACGTATATATTGTAGATGTATCTTTTGTCTCAACTGCACAAAACTATTGGAGTTCAACACGTGAAATAATGATTCTCAGAAATCAAAAAGAACCATGTATTAATATTCTGTAGAAGAGAACACAGAAAATATTGCGTCTACAACATACAAAATACAATATGCTTCGAGCATCTTTGCTCTAGTCGCTCCGACAACGGCGTAACAGAGTAGAGACCCTGCGTGGTCGGCAGGTGACGCGATGAAGCAGCGTCTAACCGTACCAACTAATGACCTAGGGCTGCCACGCGCTATGACGGCGCTCCGCCCGTCCCCACGGTATGGTCTCCTACTGCTCGTTACTCGTGATCATCTAAGAATGCCACCACTCTGGCGATCACTGCCGTCGCTCTCGAAGTGACTGTTTTTCGCGACCACTACTTCGGAGACTGCCCTCCTTCTCGGAGAGTGCCGTACTTCTCAGAGACTGCCCTGCATCTCTGGCAACTCCCAATCTTCTTCTGACTTGCTGCCCCTCCGCGCGCAGGCTGCCTTGACCTATAGAGGGGNAGGTGGAAAAAAAAACATGTTCAAAATTAAACTTTTGATTTTTAATGTCTCAAAATTCGCATATTTAAAAATTTTCAAATTAATACTTGAATTAGTTTATATCTTTGTTAATCATATGTAAATAATCGTTAATCATCAGCATAATAATAGTGTATAGCAAGAATTTAGTGAAAAATCCTAGTTCCGCACGTGGTATGCGACACGAAAACTTACTTTCTTTCATTGTTTTAACTCTGAACCCATTTTCATCACACGTTCATATTTTCCCAGATGATTAAAAAGGATATAAACTATTTTAAGTATTTATTTGAAGTTTTTCAATACTGCGTATTTGGAGAAATATAAATCAAAAGTTTGATTTCGAACATTTTTTCCTACGTAAGCTATGTTGTATGCATATCATCGTAAAGATCATTAAATAAGCTGTAAAATGACACCCCTACCAGCTCAATCAGAGGAGCTTCCAGAGCAATTCAGAAGTTTTATGTAGAGCCGTTTTGGGTTGTTTTGTTTAAATTTTACATTGTTGTAACTTCCAAACGGGTCGAAATTTTACAACAATTGGCTACAACATTTTCTTCATATATGAATTTTTTTCATAAATTGTTGTAAAATTTATCAAGACGGCTACCTCACTTCAAAATTTTTTAAAATCTGAGATGGTGAGACTTAGACCCTGTGTTGATTTCACAAGTTCTTACGATGATATATGGATGCTTTGTACGTGTTTGCGCATCGGCATCCGAAGTTCAGGATCAATAGGCGCTTCTCCTGCTATTTTTTCTTCGATGAACAAGAAATTACTTATCTTCCCTTGAGACTTTCCGATGAATGAACACATTGATTCCCGATCGGAGGAATATTGTGTACTGCACATTTTGCCTATCATGTCCCTCTTTCCGTGTTTTATCACACAGATGCAGATTCATTCAACATGAATGTGATTCTTTATGCTTGCATGTGCAACGTTGCGAAATGCTGAGTAATAAACCAAGAAGGATACCTGTCGCAGTAAGCTCGTATTTTGAGAATTAAAAAATATCAGTGATCAAAAGATATTGCCGTCTTTTTTGTCACGATTTTCTTTCTGCTTTTCTATCCTGAAAAATTGAAAGTCGCGAGGATTGTAAAACATGGTCGTACATTATATCAGTTTCCCCATTTTCAGATAAATTTTCCTTTTATTATTTTTATTTTGTGCCTTTTGGCGAGGTTTAGGTCATGAGGTCTTCTCTTCCACCTAACCATTGGACTTGTGGAAGGGAGTTGGGAAGGAGATGTGTTGGGTTGCCGGGGAACTTATGGCACCGAACCGACATTGTCTGGAATAGTTGAGGGAAATCCCAGCTGAAAACCTCACCTAATTCGGCCGAGTAGGGTATGAACTCACGCTCTACCGCTCAACGGGATCGTGAAAGCGAAGACGCTACAACTAAACCACCGCTTTCTATTATCGGATTTTATATTACAGACCCCTCATTTTGAACTGCTGTAGATGCCATAAAAATAACAGAAAAAATTAATTAACACCATTATATTTGTCATGTTCTTCTGCTTATACGCAAGTAAAAACAATATTTCTAAGAATGAATAATACTGTTTTAAAAACAAATGTTTCAAAAAACGCGAAATTTTGACCGTTTTTCCCGGTACGTCGACTTCACTATTTTTTATAAAATAAACTAAAAGTGTCAAAAATAATGCTAATTCAGCGAATGTTAACTACTTCTACAAGCAAAATATAATGAGTTATTACCCTTTTCCAAAAACATTGCTAAAAACGACCAGGCACATTTTCAAGGAATAAAATGTATACTGTCGCCTTCAGCAAAATGCCGTGATCACATTATCAATGAATTTAAACGATTAAAGTTTAGTATTTACATATAACCAGAAATAAGTGATAAACAGAACAATGTTTTCATTTGGCGACTAGCGGCGCTGAAGCGGTCAAGTACAGTCTAGTAGTAGGCTGCGTTCGGGGAGCACGCTCAAGCAGTTTGTTTTGGACGCTCACAGCGCTCAGAACGCTGTCGTGACGTCACAGCTGGCGCTCATACTACGTCATCACCACCGCTTATTTCGCTCACACTGGCGAGCTAGGGCGCGAGACGCTTATAACGCTCACAGCGCTAACAGCGTCCAAATCGAACGCTTTGTAAACAGTTACCATAGCAACGCCAACGAGATGGCAACCTCCAATGACAGTTCGCCAGAGCAACTTCTTATCTTTAAGACTAATTTTGATAATTTCTTATTTTAGAAATTCATCTTGACATTTTTTCTTTTTTTTAATATATTATAAACAGAATTAATATCCCTTGATACATTTAGTTGACTCATAAACTCTTTAATGCTTCATGTAAAATTAAGAATATAAACTTTCATTAATTTATATATAAATAAATAAATCTTTCTGCCACATTCTTGAATATTATTTTGAAAAAAATATATAACTTCTATTTGAACAAGGAGGATAATAAATTTCCAGCTCATTTCTTACATCTGGACAGTGAATTACATTATTCATCATTAAGTAAAAATCAAATTAGATCAATCTTATCAGAAAGTAAATCATTAATGCTTAAATATTCAACTGACTCACAATTATCATGAATTAATTCATTACGTTGCCAATTCTGTATGCAGCATATCAGACAAGTTAATGATTAATTCTGTATTTTTCAATTCATCAACGTGGAAGTTCGAAAGAGGTGACTTTATCTGCTATCTGATATTTATTTTCTTAAATACCTGCCAGTAAATGTAAAAGTTACTTTTATATTTTCAAGTGAATTGGACTATGTTTACCTATTTAATTCCAAAATGTTATAGTGATGATGTTAATTTAAAAATTCTTAGTCTCAGTAATAGCAAATGCTTGAATATTTAGGAAATTTGATGGTTTATAAGTGTCTGCTAGTTACATGTGAAGTTAAAGCTCACTTCTTCCATGATTTTTTTTTTTAGTTTTTAATAAACTTCATTGTTAAACCTCTATAGAAAAAGGGAAATACAAGACAAATTAATAACTAAAGGTCTTTCGTACAGTAATGTAAAAATATTTTTGAAGTGAAAAGATCAGATGTCTGACAATTTTAAAAATAACATTTTATTGACCGACAGACCTTAGGGATATGTATCTAAGCATAATACCAGTACTGTAGTTGTTAGTTTTATTAAAAATGATTCTGATTAGGAAATAGAGTCATCAGTATTCATTAGCTCTTATATCTTCAAGGCATGACACTGATGTTCAGCATTTTTTACTTTGAAATAATCTTCATCACAAAGGATCCAAATCTGTTTATCATATGTTGAAAAGGAAAATATGGCATGATGACTAAATAAAACACTGGCAAAATATTTGTTTATGATGAGAATATTAAAATAGGCTTCTCTGAGTTATCGAAAAGAAACTATCTACACAAACAGAGTCCGCTGTGGAATGAGATTTCATTCCGGGACATCATTTCTCAGCGGTTTCCATTAGTAAAATCCCACATGTTTTTTTAATTTTTGTTGTTGATTCTTTCTGATCATTTTGCTAGAACAACTACTAGAAGACCTTCTAAAAATCTGAATACAAGAGTTTGTAGACAACTTTATATTGTATCAGTATATAAATAAGTCAATTGCTTAAAATATTTTGTAAAAAAGACGTTATCGACTGCATGGTGTATAATAAATTAATTCACTTTTCAGAAGTCAGAGATCACTTTAATTCTAATCAAGAACCTTGAGGCAATGGCAGCTTTAACATTTCTATATCCCAAAGTAAATTCATCGTAAAATAAGGACAAAAATAGTTAACTTCATGTAAAAGTATCTATGGAATATGTAAAAAATTTATTTTCAGTAGACTTTAGGAGGGAGTCTTAACATTATTTGAAATTCTTGTCGCTCGAGAGCTGACAATACGATAAGTGGAGTCTCAATATTATTTCATGGCTATTCTTGCTTGGGAGCTTGGAATAGGACATGCGTGAGGAAATAAGATAGAATTTCTATTTTATGAGTTAAGAAATGGAAAGGGGTGTTTACCTTAAAAAGTAATTTCTTCCAATATAACATTATTAATAGAAATATTATCAACGGTTCATTAATTTTGTCACAGGAGTTACCGGAAAAACGTTCTGTATCAAATTTGTACAATGTCCCTTCTCGTTTTTTAAATCATAAAAGAATATGTCAACAAGACTTGAAAAATATTTGGTATGCGAGCAACCTT
This sequence comes from Laupala kohalensis, assembly GCA_002313205.1. Classification (NCBI taxonomy): domain Eukaryota; kingdom Metazoa; phylum Arthropoda; class Insecta; order Orthoptera; family Trigonidiidae; genus Laupala; species Laupala kohalensis. The sequence continues at coordinate 54,116 of NNCF01126091.1, read as the reverse complement.
CTTTAAACATTAAAATTATACATGCAAGTTTTATTGTAATATTGCTTTCAAATATGAATACGACTGTGTGTATACATTCTCGAGTGTTAAATCAGAATAAGGATTCGATTCCATTCTATATGTGACTGTCAGTCCACCTTGACATAACCTCTTCCTCATTAGTTGTTGGGTATTTATTTAGCTCTTCGGTCGTAGATACTTTCACTAAACATAACTAATTCCTCATAGCTGCTGAATGACCAAACACTCTCGCAACACGCAAGCCATCGCCGTTCTATGTCCAATTCTACAATTTTCTACGAATGCCGCCATGTTTGTGTACTTCTGAGCACGCTTACGACCGTTCGTTTTCGGATGAAGTCTTGAGCGCCGAGAAGCTCCCCGAACGCAGGGCTTAGCAGTAGCTTTTACTTTGAAGCTAAAACATTTAAAACTCCTTTTACCTTTAAAACATTTTGGGCTCGCGCACTATGAATGACTAATCGTGTGGCAGCCCTGTCGGTAGCGTGGTCTAGATTTGAGACTGCCAACAACGATGGCAGTGTCGGATTGCACATTCCTCACTCACCAAACAATATGGATTTCTGAAAATATGTTTTCTACGATACAATTGTTGGTTCCTTATGATATTAGTGTCTCAATTTTCATTGGTTTTTCACGTTTACCTTCCCTCATCATCATCATATACATTAATAAGCAAATATCCTCTAATATTTTTCTTTCTTATGCTAGGTAACTGGACTGAACAAATCACAGAAATAATGTATTATCGTTCGTTAAAGCACTAACAAACATGTTGGTGTGTTTTCCTATTATTTCATCTTTCCCTATTTTCATCTCCCCAAACTAACATCACCTAAAACGTACCTCAAGAAAAGACGCTACAGAATTCATTCATTTGAAAAGTACGCAACTTCACTGCACGAATGCTAATAAATAAAAGCGTCTGGTAATTAATAAACAATATTTGTTGAGAATTATACGTGAGTTACGTAAAGCTCTCTTGTATAATAATATGTGTGATATTCATGGCACATTCTTACCAGTTCCATACTATTTATATTTGTTACGATAACAGTTTACATTGTTAATGCTAAATATGAAACCGAGTTAAACTTGACTATTAGAAAGTATGGGGGAAAGTAATATTTGACATTTTATTCACATAAATAAAATGATCCTCCTACGAAAACGTTAGCATTTTCGTACTGAATACAAGTTAGATTCAATTTTCCGCGTGATTTAATGGCACGGGTTCAACTAGTCATATTCATTTGTACAATCGAATGTTTATAGAGATAAATTATTTTTAGACTAGTTAGCAATGTGTTATAGTTAAACCCTAATATTTTTTTTTCTTTTTTTTAAACAATGTATGCGAATTAATCGCTCTAGTTACTTGAATGCGCCTTGTAGTCCTGCATTGTTCTCCATGATAAGTGAGAGAGAGAGGGAGCGTAGTGATCGTTTCTTAAAACGCGAACCCTCAATGGGCGGAGATGTTAACGCGTCCGACACGCTCGGTCCTCTGAACATTGCACCGAACACAGTTCGTCTTTTGTTGTGATGCGAATCCAGCCGACCGACCAACCGACCGACCGACCAGCGACCGCCTATATACCACCGACCGTCCCACGGGAAAACAGACATCGGTGAGTGTTCGTTCCCTCTCTCGCGTTTTCGGCGCGCAGTGTCTATGCGAGTGGGTGCGTGCGCTGCGTGAAGGGGTTGGAGAGAGTAGGAGGTTGAACGCAACTCGCTTGGGCGAGGGCGGATCCTTTGGACGCGCGTGCCTACGAACAAAGGACAAGCGGAAACCACTGTTTGGTGCCGATTCCTTGGAATATCTCCGCTAAGTTGAGTACATCTCCCCTTTGAACGTTACCTCCACATAGTTTACGAATTTCCTCTTACTACTGAACTGTTGGGGTGGTGTTGCAGTGGGGATGGGGGATGACTAGCCCAAAGAGTTTGAACTTCACCAGTTTCTTTTTCTCAATTAAATTCTCGTCACGAACCAGTACTTGTCGTTGTAGTTTGATTTTTCTCCACGAAATTAATTGCTGAAGAAATTTTAACACTAAAACATTTAGTAGAAAAAATGGTGGTTAAGTGAAACAAACAACTAATAACTGCAGTACTTGAAACTGAAAGTTATGCCATCCAATTGTAACGCAGCGTTTCTCGCGCTTCGTACAACATTAAATCATCTTTATAGTTAAACAGTTTTGCTCAACACTTCAATCGCTTTTCACAACTCTTCCTGGGAAACTTTTGCCCAGAAAATGTTTCCAAGGTACACATAATAGTTTTCCTTATTATTGTACAAATATCTCTAATTAATATACAACTAATATTTTAATTATAATAAATAATAATAAATTTTAGTGTCAAAAAAAAGCAGTACAAACTGCGTATGACCACGTGGAGAACAACAAACTAATTTACTCTCAGGAAGCAAGCAANCCTCAGAGGTCTTTGGGTTTCACAAGTTGAATGAGAATGGTAGACGGGCACGGGTAGCGAGCGGGATGGCGCAGTCGGTAGGCGCATGAGCGCGCAAAGCTCAAGGTCCCGGGTTCGATCCCCGGTCCCGTCTCCCATTTTCATTCGACGTAACATGTTTAATCTGTTACCTGGCGGTGAGGTTCACCGCAATCTAAGAGATTTCTATGTCTGAGTATAGTGTTTAAAAATCATAAGAATTAAAATAACACTAAATTCACGATTTATTGTTAGAATAAACGCGCCCCTAGACAAAGCCTAGAGAACCTGTATAACAAAAACCGCCTCTACCCGAAGGAAAACCGGAGCAAAACCCGGGCCAGGATGGGCCAGGATGGGCCAGGATGGGCCAGGAATTATGCATCAACTTTCAACTTCGTTCTAACTTGGAGACTGGGGAAGTAAACCAATAAATTTCTCTCGGTGTGATGCATACTATATGTGCACGTTCACTTTTGTATCTTAATTGTAATCTTACTTAATGAGTTGTGAGACGTGTTATTGTAACTAAATAGTTCCTGCCGTGAAACAAAAGTTAACATAAATAACTATTTTGGGACGTATACTAAAAACAGGTTTTTCTACTAGGAAATATTTGTCTTTTTGGATGCAATATTATCAGAAGATGCTGTGTAACTGGTTACGTGGCAAACCGGTTCGGAAGACCCAATTCTGAAAAATTGATGTTGGGCATCTCGTCTAATTTAAAACGATTTCTCTATTAAGCGTGTTACCATTTTCAAAACAACATAATTTACACGAAATTATTTGTACCGATAGGGAAAGAAACAAAAGAAGGTTGTTATTATTATGCTGATAAGACTCTAGATGCCAACAATTGCTTATTCATATATAAGAGAATAGTGAAGTCTATTTTTATTGACCTTATTAGTACTTATATCATGTAACAAACATAATATATGTAACAGAAAAAAATCGTAGCTATTAAATCTTCACATAACTTCGTTAGAGAACACGGGTCGGAAACTATTATTATTCATTATTAATTCTGTACTGACAATTTACATACAATTCAAATTCAAGTTTAAATTTAAGTTTATGATGTGAACGATCAAAGATACGTTATGTAAGAATCGTTTTAAAATATTCAATCTTATTATGGTCTTTACTAGTTTATCTCCGTTGGATGCACACATTATTCCAATAACTCCCTCCTTGGAATACGTAATGCCATTTATAATCCCAAAACAAATAAAATAAAAAAATCGATAATGGCAAAGGTATTCTGCAGACCGGATGCATTACGAAGAAAACTAAATCCCTGCTAAAGCACGTTCCTTCTTTTATTTCTTCGAGAATTTCGAACCTCCTTAAAGCGATGGTATAAAAAAAGCAGAATGCTGGTTCATTTCCCCGACAAAGTGCGTTGTAAGTAAATACGCGACCGTTGCTACCACAGTCACTGTTTGGCTCTTTAGCAGATCCAGACAGGAAGCGATGCAGTCATGTTGCCGCTTGTGGGTGACAGACGACCAAGCGTTCGCCTTCTAATTGGCAAGAAGCCCTGGCCCCGCTTCGAACTCCGATTCTTCGCTTTCTTGGAACCCTCCCCTTCAAAGAATTAAAGGAGAGGTGAAAATGCACAGCAGATAAGAAATGAATGTGTGCATGCTCTTTGAACTAATGTAGATGGCATTTGTTTGAAGTGAAAGAGTTTCATTGGCAACAATGAAAATTTTTAATACTTTCTACATCACGAAGAATCTTGTATTAACTTGTATTATTTAATTTTATTCATTAAATTTTAGAATAATGACATCAAAACTATTTAGGAGAAACCATAATTTTATTGTTTTTAGATCTTTCTTAAAATGAATTTTTTGCAAAGAGTACAGGACAATATGTTACATGGAAGCACGAGTAAATTACTAAGCAATTGTTTTATTATTAGATATGAAACAAATTTGTTCTCTATCTTCAAACAATCTTTCTAATACTGTTTTATATTATTCATTATAATTTTATTTCGTGAAAAATAGGCACTAACAAAATACTGATAGTTATTCATTCCAATAAAGGTAATTAATTGATTTTGCCATAAATTATTTCACGAAAATGATTCTTAAATGTGGACAACGGTACATTCGCAACCTTTCAGTATGAAAGACAAAAGTGAAAACATACTTTGTTACATACTTTCATTATATTTCACCGTAGGCTATGAAAATAAGAATTAAATAATTTTCAATGAGTTGGGGGAAATCTGATAAAAATAATCAGTGCAGCAATATCAAAATAAAGGGAATGAAAATGCATGCAATATCCTTAAGCCATTATTAAGAGAATTATAAAATTCCTAACTTTGGTACAATATTTCAGTTGTTTACATGGTGTTATCACCGTGTTAAAGACGGCTTCGGAGTACATCGCTTCAAGAGCCTTAACTTCAGTAATAGAAATATTTTCAGACATCTGCATGACAACACCAATTCCGCGATGTTTGATGAATTATGGCAAACTGGTTGCTATGGGGGTGTTTCCTGTAAGAGAAACAATACTTAGGCAGTTATACCGACCTAGAAATAAATCTTTTGGAAGCCTATAATTTATGGATGCAAATACGAATGCTGTCATCGATTTAAGATTTGAAATAAAACAGACCTTATCGAGCATTAAAGCAATGTATATCATTTAATATTTCTGTGAATATTTCAAATATTCACAAAATAAACATACAAAGTAATTGAAATTGAACAAAGATGATAGTTAGACTTTTGAACGTTCAGCCGATTCAAGTAAAACTTTTGAGATCAGTCAGAGAGTTTGTCGGAGTCGCCCAATGTGCAAGGTGAGGTGACCTCAAGTGATTTCGAGCAAACGTGTTGACGTCAAGGCAGACCCCTTAATTAGATTATATAATAGACGTTAATTGTAGGAGATAAAGGTAATTTCATTTGACAATGAGGAGGACAATGAATTGTTCCAATAGTGTTCTCAGAGATACGTTGCTTCATCGCTACGCGCCATATTAACTCCCTAAAATCAAAAATATCTTATTAATTAATTAATTAATTTCACGTCTTATGGCGAGGTTCGGCCCGCTCTTCCACTTAACTGTGACTTGGGAAAGGGAATTGGGAAGGAGATATGTTGGATTGCCTGGGAATTTACGGTATGGAACCGACATTTGTCTGGAGTAGGTGAGGGAAACCCCCAGCTGAAAACGTCACATAGTACGGCCGAGCAGAGTTTGAAACCCATGCTCTACCGCTCAACGGAATCGCAGATACGAAGACGCTACCACTGGACAATAGCACTGGACAATAGCAATATTGTTCCTTATGCTAGTAAACATTGTCTTTAACTTGTTAAAACGTGTTGTTTTGTGCAATAACTTCATTATAGAAGATTGGGGTCGTGAGAAACAATAGAAATATCTATGCAATATCTCAGTTTCTATCCGTGTCGCAGATTCTGAAAAACGTTTTGTATTTAGTTATCTTTAAAGACATCTTGATTTATTGACACATGATGCTCATTTATTGACATTGTTTACGTAGAAATATTACGTGACTGTTTATTATGAATAATAAATTAATGCAATGGAAATAAAATTGTATTGCTCTAAAATTTTATCACTTTGTTAATTGAGTAGATAGGAACATACTATTTTTTACTCGTAATTGATTTATTTCCCCATTGAATATCATCACAGAACAATCAGAACATACACATAATAAGAATAAGCAAAAATATTCCTAACATTGCTGCTGATGAAATTACTAAATAATACTACTATTTTATTGTATAAATTACTATGAAATTATTATTAATAAATATAGAGATTCTCTCTTGTACAAACGATGTAGTAATATTCACCAGACATATCCCCTTTCGAGCGCTACCCGAGTAAATTGGACAATAGACAAATATGCCCGTTTTCCTATAGTTTATACCGGTGAAGAATTTGCCTTGATATCTTTTCTTCGAGCAGTCACGATATCGAATCCACCTTACGATTCTCTGCATTTTGACTGTCAGCCATAATCCATCTCTTGACTTCGTCGCGTTTCAGGTATTGACTCTGAAGTATGCACTGTAGCACTATGTCACGATATTAAAACCTCTGTGTGACTATCTTCAAGGATGGCGGTCTTGTCAACCAAACCGGTCGCCAAAGTAACTTTCTTCGATATCACTGGGATCTTCGCAGTGTAAAATCATTACCGAGTTATTTGTCGATAAAATCTGGAGAGTAACATTCAGTCTGAAAAGATTTAATTCCTAACTGTTTCGTTCTCATCAACGTTTTCCTCCCTGTATCTTTACCAACCGTTTAAGGCATCATTTTTCATCAGTACGGTTGCACATATATATTGTTGTATTTGTAAAAGGGAAATGTAGCGTGCTATTGAAGCTTATCTACATGGAGCGACAGGAGTTAGGAGGTGGGTGGTAGAGGTTATTATTATTGGTGGGCCGGTTAGCTGGGTTTACCAACAACTTGGCCCACATGGAGGGGTTAGTAGAAGTAGTTAGTAATAGTTAAAGGTATTTATACTAGGAGGAGCTGGATTGAGGAAGGAAGGTTGCTTTTCAGTAGTCACAGCTATATGAACTGGGATATTCATGTGAAAAGCTACAAATTTTCTGGCCCCATCGGGAATCGAACCGGGGATTTCTTAGTGATGAGCGACAACACTACCACCTGCGTCACCGGTGGGGCTTTATCGTCGACGCTCAGCATTCATACTGCTGCTTCAGACCCATAGCGAATGTTAAACTTCACTACTTGCGAGGGCGCAAAATGAGTCCTTTCGGACAAAATTCATTATTTTAGTTACAAATGAATACCATGATTCATATAGTAAAATTCAGATTTCATCCACAAGTAGTTTCAGAAGAACATTAGGATTTCTAAAGTAGAATAATGCACATTATTAAGTAAACAATTTATTATGAAACTCTGTTATGATGAACGCTGCGTAATGATAGTTGAGTAAAGAAGCATGAAGACCACGCATGCAAGTTTCACCATATTACCGAGGCGTCCTGAGCCGAATCGAATGGGTCGACAGCTCCGCAGCAGACGTATGCTGAGCTCTCATTCCATTAAATGTAACATGTAACAAAATAAGAGGTCTTCAAAGAGTGACTGAGTGACTTTTTGATTGACACTCACTCTTCAACACACAGCAAACACTATTAGTGATGAGAACTTGCAAATGTGGCAGTATATAGTTTATGTATCGTCTAGGCTCACTTTCTTTTTGAAATTTTGGTTTGAAAGTGGAATATAAAACGCGAATACGAGATTTACAATTCTTGCTTTTTCACGGATTAATTAAGATTTCATCTGAATTTTTGTATGCAAACAATACATAGGAACAGTTTTTTGGATTTTTCTCATTCACACTAACGACAAGTTCTATTACTTTTAGACATTTGTCACGAACCAGTTGAGATATTTTTTTATCCAATGTGAAATTACTTCAAAAAAATCTCTGGAATTTTCGCAATTTCACTTTTTATTTTGTGATAGGCGCATCGTCTCAATTCATCATCGCATAGAGAAAACTATTATAAATAGGTACTAGAAATTTGGAGAGGATGTTTCTTTTGCATTTCGTTCATCACAATCAAGCAATCCATTTTTCCTGAGTAGAAATAATAAATATAGTTCATCAATTTCCATGAGTTCAATAATGTCTAAAGATGCTTTATTGTTCTCTCTAGAAACCCATGAAATAAAATAACAGAAAATATTACGTCAGTGAATAAGAAAGTTTTCACTGAATTATTAAAAATATATCAGGGAAATAACATACGATTGAACAAAAATATTTGTTATATAAGAGATGTTCCATTTAGTTATAAATTGAAACATGTTTAACTGTATTTGAGAGGTTGATGAGGATTCTAAACTTACACGTTTCCTTTTGAACGATTGATACAGCATCTTGAGTCATTCGAATTAGTATTTGAAATAGTTTAGAAATAAAGAAAAGAAATAATGATTCTTCCTCGTTTAAATTGCTTTGAATTTCGACCTCGAAATATCCTCCTTTCGAAACACAGTGTGTGGTGGTGGTGATAGCGAGAATTAAGGAATTCTCGGACGCGAGTCGCCTGGCCTTCTGTGATTCACACGCAGAGCCCCCTTCCCTATCGTTTTGACCACAATAAATATTCATCGCTTCGCTAAGTGGAGAATCGTTTAGAAGGCTGTGCATTTCCATCTCGTTATCGCCTTGTCACGCGCGTACATACTCCTTACGTGCTTTCCAAGGAGCGGAAGCGATCACGTGTGAGTGCGAGGGCGACAGTTTCGTCGGCCACCGTAAACGGCGGCGTGGAAGGAGTCAATTTGCGTATGCTGATGGGTTTCGTTCTCACGAAGATATCGTTGTCGTTTGGAATCACTGATTCCAAGACGAACACTTGCGAGATCCGAACGCGGTAATCTTGGTCAGTTATTTCCTAACCTAACCTTATGGATAATTCTGAATGCCAAGGAGACGGAACACAGGAAAAGCAATAACAGTATAAACATTGTTATTTAAGTGATAAAATAAAAATATTACAAACATAAGTATTTGAGTAATGTGAATTTACATTGACAATACCGTCCATACGTATTTCCAAGCAAAACAGACGTTCAAAGTTTTATCTGTCTCTCTCCTTAAATTTATGGAGCAGAAGACAGGCAGTACATAGAAGATATTTTATTATCTTTAAGGAGGCCTTGAATTTTTCATTCACGCATTGACAATGAAAACAATGTAATTTATCTGTACTTTGGAATCCAGTAAATCGTATTTTATTATATTAAGAAAGACATTAAATATATTACATTTGTAAATTAAACTGTGTTACATTATTTTATCATCCCGCAATTACTCTCGGAATTTCATCAAAATCGTTAGAACAAAAAAATATATATATTCATACATTTATGGCTCTAGATTAGACCCATGCAGGCGAGAGATAAGGAAGATGCCATTGAATATAATTGAAAAGGAGACGCGGTATAGACTCTTGCTTTCGCCATCTGCTGGCGAAAGTAAACGGATTTAATTCTCCTATATCCGCAAGGGTTATTCTACGAAAATACACGTCCGAAACGCCTTATCCAGTTAGCTTTGATTTTTTTAAATATTTTTTGCTGGCACAGCGAATTGACACAAATGAATTAGGTCATTTAACATCATCAGATTCAGAGTGCATGACACATATAATATTTTATTTACAACTGCTTCCTGACTCCTTTGTCACTCCCGTCGAGACCAATGTAACCTGCTTCATTGCTCAATAACCTCAGTTGTTTTGTGAACACACGTTGGATCTGTTAAAAAAGTGAAGTTCACGAACCTCACGCCTTTGTGTTCATGGACCTCGGTGATTCACGTTTTCATCTGGTCCAACGTATATACACAAAACAACTGATATTAAATGTTAAATGACTTAATTCATTTGCATCAATATGCTGTGTTTGCAAAAAATAAAAAAATCCAAACCTAACTTAATTGGGGGTTTCGGGCATATATTTCCCAATTTCTGTAGAATAACCCATGTTTGGATGAACCAAACTGAAGTTAAAGTTAATGGTCGGTCACGCGCGTTGTCACAACTCAAGATAGTGATTGATATAAACGATTGATATTTTTCTTACTCTAACTGTAAGAAAAACATTTCTTTCTATTCCATTGAGCCTTTATGAGCGAAAAATTGTTTCTCTTTTGGGGTAAATCAATAAAGAAATTAGTTAATTAATATTCTTGTGTTTGTTCAGCATATTTTAAACATTTCTTAAATTTTCAGACCACCAATTAATGGGCAGTAAAATAATAAAAGTTTAATAGAGCTTTCCATTGGTATTCAGAAATTTAATGCTGTATACTGTTATTAAGAAATGTATTGCAATTTCAATAAATGTTAGTTTTATTTGTAGATCGCAACGACTTTCAGTTCAAATGTACATACGATTCCCCCATTTCTTCAGCTATAATTTATCTACAAGGTTGTAAAATGACTTTAAAAAGTCAGAAAGAAAAACAGACCTTATGGTCTGAGCCTCACTTAAATAAAAAAAACACCATTATTAAATAAATAAATGAATGAATAAGTAAATATAAATCCTTTTTTTTATAAATCAAATTACGTTTTGTTTTGTTTTTAACAGACGAAGTTCTTGATAAAATAGTCATAACTTTCATGAATTTCTAAAGATTATCTTTGCTTTATGATGTGAAAACCTTCCTATTAATGTTAAGTTTAAAAATCACATTGATGGTGCTAGTTTGTGAAAGATACGTCGTAACTCTATTGTTGTTGTTTTTTGTAGTTTTCCTTAATAAAAAAAAGGAGAGAAAGAGAAAATAAAGAAAATAAACTCACGTAGTATTTTCATATGCAAAAGCAATTCGTATTGATAACTATTCCATCTCGGTTTGTAAATAAAGCTGATCAAATCAAAAATCTAACTTCGTCAATATGAACATTTTGCGTGGCACTAAATAAATGAATCTCGACGTCCATTTCTACAAACAAGAATCCCCTCTCGTGCTTTGGATGGCGTTCGCTAACTCTATTTCTGACATTGCGTTAAAAACACGGAAACACACGAATTCCTCATGAAAGTGGGAAGCGAGTCGACACGCGTGCCTCTTCCCCTCCCACCCCTTCAATTCCAACCCCTCATCCCTCATCCCTCGCCAGTGAATGCGTATCCGAGAGAGATAATAAAATAATAACAGTTGCTTGTGTACAGTCCAGCCAGCTACGAATTGGACGCAGGAACCGCGCATCGTAGTATTGGCGAGGAAGAGTTGTGAGGTGGTACTAGCGTAGGTAGAATTAAATTCCGTAAAATATCAAATAAATAACATAACGTGTATATAATGTGATTTCAATTTGAAAAACATACCTCAGCAATCATTTAAATAAAATAATTGTATGTATAAATGATGGTGTAATACATTGCGCCTTATGGACGAAACACCTATTTCCAAAAGAACCGACCAATTTTTAAATCACAAAAGTGATGGATTTGTTGTGAATTATCTTCATTATAATTGATAACATTCTGCTGTAAAACAATTACAACACTAATAAAGAAAACAATTATACTTCTTAGTTGTTCGAGCACTATCCCATCTTAAGGTTAGATGAGTCATCAACATAGGCTTCGCACCCTCGGGCCACATGCGACCTGCGAAATTTTTTTTACAGCTAGCGAGTTATAGTTATTTTACATGAAACGAAGGGGGGGGCATGACATAGTTGTACAAACCTACACTGTCCTAATTAATATTTGACGTAGCATGCACGGTGAGAGAAAATCAAAAATAGTTTTCGGAACTACCATGTAAATACATTACAATTTGAAAACAATTTATTTAAATACTAAATATTAAAAATACTTTTTAAAATAAAAAATATACTATTTAATACTTTAACCCTGGCATTGACGCAACTTTTCTGTCAAATAGAACAACATTTTTGCACTCGGAGTGCACCAGTGCACACTCAGTGCAGAAAATGGAACACGCCATTAGAGAATAGAAATATGATGTATTCCAAAGAATATACACATTTATTGTTTGCAATGAGGGAAGTAAACACATCTGGAAGCAAAATGAAAGATGAATCTATATCCTGCGTCCTAAATTCAAGGACACAAACTGATGTGTCCTCGAAATCTTTTAGATGTCAAATTACGGAGAAATAAACCAACGAATGATGGTTTTGACATGCGAAGATACTAAATTAACAAAGTATTTAAGAATGTGATTTTCATTTGGGAGAAGCTCAATCATTCAGAGATTGAATCAGTTTTGGTGGAACTGATAAATGTAGAAAAAAATCGTAGAAAATGTTAAAGAAATTTTTTTTTTCGGTGGTTAAAACGTGAAGAGGGTGAAATACTTTACTCACATTTAATACACGATGATAGTATGATAATGACACTGATAGAAGAGATGATTATTTTGGCGATGTTTGTAAATATTTATGGGAAGAAGGGAATTGGACTATTGAGTAGTAATGTATGGGAGATAGGAATGATTGTTGTTCTCTCGTGTGAAAACAAAGAAATAACAGATGGAGCAGTAACAACATCGCATCCATACAAAAATGTCGAGTCAACTCGCGTTCTCTTTCAACAATGGCACAAAACATTCCAAAACACCCGACTGCTATTTCCGGACCAACTTTGAAAACATTCTCTCCAAAGCAAACAAATTCATCGAAAATCACGGATCACAAAAAAGACCAACCTCCTCCTTGTACCAATTTTTCATAGTCACTGTATACCCTCCATGATATGAGACATATTGCAGCACAAACATCACAGGAATGCCCGTCTCGTTTATTCTACTACAACGTAAAAGGATTTTTTTTTACATCATTCCGCTTTCAAACTAAGATATCAGTATCTATAGTGAGCATCGAAAGACCGTCACCTGTTCAGCGTGTCACAAAACGTACACAAAAATCTCTAGGATTATGGTTCCCGAGAATGCGGCGGCCAGGCTCATAGTTCCATTTCTTAAAATAATAAGCACTTTTCGAAAGATACACTCCGATTTTTATATATTTATTTCTTCAAATCAAACATTTTAGAATTAATGTGAAAAGAAGAGTTCAAACGTATCTTTTTTTTAGAAAAAAGTCTGGCTTTATAACCATATTGTACACAATATGGACAGTCAGTATTTGTATAATAAATTGTGTACAATAAATATCATATTTGCTCTAATATTATAATAAAAAGAAAAAAATGATCTTATTATAGTTGTAAATATATTAAGGGACAGTAAAACTTTAGGTAGAAGAAAGATTGGACAAAATGTAAGGAAAAAAAAGTTGAGGAAAATATTGGTCATTATTCAAACTATATTTCAACTACTCACATAATCGGGTAATAATATCACAAATAGATAAGTACGAATCAAAACACACATATATAAAATGTTTTAATGCAGTAAAAAGCTTCTATTTTTCATCTCATAAAAAACCATGATTTATTAGAAAAGTGAAATTTTTTATAACTTTCCCCCGTTTTCACTAACCGTTGCACTGACCACATAAACTCTACTAGAAATACGCTTTTTATTTTAACTTGTGAAAATCATCGAAAATGGAATAATCCCGTGCACAATCCTTATTAGCGTCACTGATTCTATTTGGTAGAATGACAGAATTTCGCTGTGTCTATTCCTCTAGTTGCGTCCATTCAGCAAATGTTTATTCTCGTCTACGCCGCAGAATTAGGTTTTTGGTTAATTCGGTCGCGCGGTAAACAAACGTTTGGCGCACAAAAGAGAATCGTCAGGATTTCCTGTTAAATCTCATTCAAACGATTCATGCAGCCTGTCGTTTGTAATCGCTTTAGTGGATTTTTATATTTTCAACTCTCATTACATTTGCTCAACAATTTTTTTATTTGTTAAATTAGTTCTAGGAAATGTCAGTCTTGTTTATTAATTAACTATTTGATTCCCTTTTTATATAAAATTGGGAATCGCATGTTTTGCACCATAATTACAATGCGACAATTGATCAAAAATATTATTTCACACTTGTTCCAAAATTACTGAATAATTTTTAAGACAAATATATTATATGAAACATCATTAGTGTAATTAGAATTCTTCAAATTCAAATTTTCCTCCTACATTCTTTCCCTTAGTCAAAAGAACAGACAAGAGAAGACATGAGCGGAAGAGAAGAATCGGTTCATTACCTACGTGACTGACGAAGGTGAAGACCAGAACTGTTTCGTCCAATATGTGAGTGACTTTTAAATGTTTCTTTCCCTACTCTTTATTCTGTTAACACTTTAACTACTAATAGAGAGAAGTGTCACATTATTTTCAAAATTTCCATTGTACATTCTAGAGAGAGCAGTGCAAAAGAGAAATGAAAGTTTATAACTCAAGCGTTGGTAGAATAAGTACTCTAGTCACGTTCGTGTGAATATTCATCAAGTAAGTTGCTTAAAAGATAGTTCAAAAACTTTTTAATAATAGATTTGGGAAAGATCGCAATTATTTTCCAGAAACAATTTTTCTCGAAAATAATTTATTTATGTCGTTGTGCATAAAAAATTAAATGTATTCCTCTACAAATAAAGTATATGAATTGATCTATTTGGTACGAAGCACGATAAAAAATCTCGCTAAACCTTTCGTAAAATATTTCTTAAAATGTAAACCTGTAAAAACAAAGATATATCATCATAAAATTTTGAATGAGGATTCTAAGTCTTTTAACGTTTATTAAGGTTTTGTTTATGATTTTCATTACTTTAACTGAAAAGACAGTACAGCATTCTATAATCTGGTATGTCGTATAATCCAACATATCCGGCAGTGACTGTTAATTAAAAAAAAATGTTTTAATTAATTTTTATTTTATGTCCTTGATGTTTGCAGCAATTTGTGATTGTTACTTCCATTTTAACCGAACTAGCGATTTTTAAATAAGTGTTAAATGTAAAATAGTTTTTATATTATAGTTGCCTGCTTCAAAAAAAATTATTTATATCATGAAATGTTTGTTTCTTATGTAAATGATATAATACAAATATATTCTTTTTTCCCAATCTTTTTTTACTGCAATTACGTAGACCTTCTCACCTGTAACATTAGTCATTGTGAGACTCACTCTTTACTCTTTTTCTTTTCTATTTTTCTTCTTCCCTTCGTTGTGTTGCTTTGTCGTCGCATTTGTTGATATGGCGACGTTCCCGCCCCTGCAGACGCTCATCTACCTCTAGCATCTCTAGTCTCCTTTCTTGATTATTTGTCTTATATGTCCTACTTGTCTAACAGTCAACATACTCTGAAACATTTCTGCTATTGCCATATATTTACTCTTATCCTTTGTGAAAAATATTCCTTCTTGTGCTACGTATTTTATACATCAACCACTTTCATGTCCATAATCCCACAGAATGAGGTCACTATTTTCTACATCTCCACGACACATTCATATCGATGCCTCTCTGCTTCCAATACTCCTTAAGTAGTCCTAGAAGTTCCCATGTCCCGTAATACATTCTACTTGGATCAAAGTATTTTGCTCTCACTTGAAATCTGACATTTGGTATGTATTATAACGTCTTCCTTCCCTTATCTCCTTTTTCCCATCGTATTTGCCACCCATTCATTATCTTTTCTGACAGCTTTTTCTTCCATCTCTTTTCTTCACTTCTCATTTCGTCCCCATTCAATACTATTTCAAAGAAATATAATGAAAAATATCGAACTCTCGTTCATTGTTGTTAATTTTCAGAAAAAAATATTCCTCTCCAGTCTTGAAAGACCCCTAATCCGGCACGCATCACGTCCCGAACGGAGACTATTACGTCGTTTATTCGCTACGTAGCAATAACGTTTTCTAGTCCTCCCTTACTCCTCCTGAGAATAACATCTCCTCGATCAGAACATTCCGTCTCGCATTATTTACATCGCCGGAGATGTTATTCGTATTACATCTCTGTGCAAAGCAGAAGAACACGGGGGCCATTAGAGCGGATGATTGCAGAGTCATTATCGACGACAAGCAACGTCTGTACGGCGAATAACGTTGAGCGGACACTGCCCCCGCAAGGTCAACCACCCCCCACATCGCCATACCACTTCAGAAACACACACGGTTGCATATGACTTGTATTCGTATCCACATTTTGTATGTGCAGTGACTTCTTGTATCCTTGTCGAACTATAGGAGGGAACCAGGGCATTTCTTCGCTTCTGAAATTTTTCCCCACTTTTACATCTTATCTTTATACCCAATCAGGGAAAAATGATTCTATATCTCGTGATGGTCAAAAATAATTGTGAAAATGAAGCATTAATGTCAACTAGTGAATATAGTATATCATAATTATGTATTATAAAATTACAAAAGATATGAGATTCTTTTAAATGCCACCCCCTGAATACAATGACAATTTCATAAAGTACTGTATTGAAATTTGAAAACACAAGCTTTGTAAGTCCCACCCCCTACATATTTCTTTCATTCGAACATTGCTATCCGTGACTATCAGAAATTTCCCAGCGTCGCCTGGGGTTTGTATCGGTTTCTTCACATCGGACCCCTTCACACAATTTCACCTACAGTCCTCTCTCTTTAACGATATCCATGGGACTGGTCATTTTCATCGTTACAGAGAGAGGAATGGATATAGAGAGAAAAACCAAAATTTTATGTAATACGTTTAAAAACACAGTCATACCACAAACTCACACAATAAATATTTATTACATAAAATATTACAATTTTTCCCTACATTGAGTGTTAAAAAAGCTGGTTTAGTATTTCCTGTTGCTTCTACGTCTTTTTTCCTTACTTCAACCTACTCTATTTATATCATTGGAAGAATTCCGTCATCCTAATTCACCTCCTTTTCCCCTTCCAAAGCACAGACCTAACTTAAGTTCGTGACGACTTGATCGACTAAAATACTTTCGCTATAGAGAGAAAGCAATATCTGAACAGAGAAAAAATATACATTACTGTTGTGGCAAATCAAACACCACTCGTTCATTTCACCGTAATGGAGAGATTATCGTTATCACGAGAATCGATATCAAGAGAGGCTGTTGTAGTTTTATGAATTAATTATTCACGGACACATCCTCCTCACCACCCTGCATCGCACACAACTTGAGCAATTCTCAAATCAGATCGTACTAGGAATATCAACGTGTTTTGACTGTCGAAATTCCACACAGAACAGAGAATGAGAGAGTAACAATGCTAATAAGACAAAAAATACTACGGTTTAAGTTTGTAATACATTAAGTAAGTGTATCTTGTAAAAATAGAAACTATTTCAGTGGCTAGATACGTTCAGGAACGTTAATTGACAAAAAATCAGATGTAACTCGCAAGTGGGATCACGCGATCTCATAGACCGCAGTCATATATAGTGTCGAATGTCTCAAAGTTCATTGGACCAATCATATTCATAATGTACAGAACAATCATTGATAGATATATTTTGTATGTATATAAATGTACTATTGGAATCGACACTAAAATATAACGAAGTTTCAATCGCATCACTACAACTCCTGTGCGGGTAGACTCGGCTGGTTACATTATACAACGCACAAAAAATGTTGTTAGTTATGTAATATCATAATTTGTGTGCTTATTTGTTCTAGTTTATATGCATATTTCAAGTTATTTTATAAGTAAATTGTATAGCACTGGAAACGAAATAGATAGCTTTTTCACCGCGATAGAATCCTGAGAACGACATCACATACCTTTCCCCCCACTCCACCCACTGCTCACTTCTGTAACTCCGTTTAACGAAGAGTACGCCACTTTATTAGTTAACGAAATAAAAATATTAAAGAGTTTTTTATTTCAAAAAATCTGAAAATGTAATAAGTGCTTTGTAAATTGAAATGAAATATTTTAAAATTTTACTGGTTCACAAACATAGAAATCTCTTAGATTGCGGTGAACCTCACCGCTAGGTAACAGATTAATCATGTTACGTCAAATGAAAATGGGAGAATGGGTAACAGAAAATCATGTTACGTTCAAACCGGGGTTCGAACCCGGGACCTTGAGCTCAGCGCGCTCTTGCGCCTACCGACTGCGCCATCCCGTTCGCCACNCTCAAGGTCCCGGGTTCGAACCCCGGTCCCGTCTCCCTTTTTCATTCGACGTAACATGATTAAAATTTTACTGATTATTTTGAGACCCATTAACTGCAAAACGTTTGCAGAAAAGCTTAGTCAAAGAGAACACAAAAACAGTTTTGTGAAATTACATGTAAAAATGCCCATGACTACATATTTTAAGTCACAATATATATTTGGGACATGCTGCTTAGGCCATAATCAAAAGAAATTAGAAGATGATGCCTATATACCATATTGAAATACCGCATGAACCGTTACGAAACTTAGTGTTCTCCCACTCTGAGATAACGTACCGGTCGAACACACAATCACTAATATAGAGTCTTGGGGATCCTCAGTTTCAACCTTCATGTTTTGCTATTTGTGATTTAATTAGTAGTAACGCTACTTTGTAAATCTAATAAGACCCAAATGTTATTTTATGTCATATCTTCCTGACTGTAGCTGGCAAACATCTACTTCTCAGAAAGTCGAGCTAATTAAATTACTTCGTTCACAATTACAAAGGGTTTTATCGTCCAACGATGAGGACACAAATAACTTAAAAGCAGTGAAGATACGAATTCGTCATCATCGGCGACCTGCGTGTCCTGCGGTATGGAAATGTTCCCCTTCTCTGACACGCTATCTCTGCTCTCAAAGAGAATTGGGTGTTTCTTATGAAAGACCGCGGTGAAAAGGGGAGGGGGGAAACTATAACATTTCGGTGGTGCTAACTTTATTATGTACCTCTCTCACTAATTATTCGGTCGATGTTGCTTCCTTTTAGAAATAGATAAACACGGATGATACTATTGAGGCAAAACCTTTGCACTAATTAATACTTCAATGGAAATTATGTGATATTTTAATTGTTAGAAATAGTGCTTTTTTGGGGGGGGGGGGATTTAACCGGTACGTATTTGGAACTTCCTAAATAATTCCTTGTTAAATTCGCAGACCGCAGGTTATTTGGTATTATATTTAAACTACTAGGCAAGAAATTGCAGTAAGCTAATCAAAATTGCAAACACATAGAGCACCATAACATGTAACTAACAATCAGACCAATATAAAACGTACCCTAATTCACTCGAAGGGTTTTTCGGAAATTTTCAGCGACGACGAAGAGACCCATCGGGCCGGGTTTCTATATTTCAGATACTTCCTGACGTCACCATTCAAACATCACATGACGGTAGCACCAAGAGACACGCATTTAAAAAATAAATTCCAAGCATCATCACAATTTTTAGACATAAAATTTATTGGTAAGCGTGCTGACACAAAAAAGCTATATTAGTAAAAGAATTTAAGTATTTTATAATATCGAGGTTAAATTTGCGGGATATCAATGATAATTAAAGAGAAAGTACTTGTACTAAAATCACAAAGTAACTTTACGCCATCAAAGTTACGGTCAAATAGTAATAAGTATGTCCTGGATGTTCATGGCGTCATATTTTTTCTTTATGTTTTTCCATGGAAAATATAAAATAAGCATGATTTTATGTACGGTGAATAAAATTATGCAAATAAAGTCAAATTATACAATAAGGTCAAATAAAGTCATATTTTGGCTTTTCTAACGTCATTTGTCATTTTTCCGTAATTTTTCATATTATGGCCATGTTCTCCCGGGAAAATTCGTATTTTTGTTATATTACTATCTTTTTTATCCCATTCTCGAATTTCTGCTAGCAGCCATATCTCTTATGAAGTAGTCAGTAGAACTGTAATGATTTGACTTATTTCAAATCTGCCCCAATAACATCATGCGATGTTAAGCGTTTTTCTGTTACAAGTCAATGTTGCGTGAATATAGAAGATCGTTCCTACTTGAAGACTTTTAAATGTATCTAATATGCTATTGTAATTCTTTCCGATCGCCCATCAAACTGTGACATTTATTCTGTTTCTTTAGGATTGCGTAATTAAATACGTAAATTATTTTATTATTATTAATTATTTATTATAGAATGTGCTAGATTTCTAAAGCAGATTTTTAATATAATATTAATTTAAACATTACATTGGTAAGATCTTTTAGACTTCGAAAATGCGCCCAAAAATTTTAATGTCATATTTACTGTTATATTTTATTACCTTTTTAGGTCATAAATGCTTGTATATTTCTAACATTTTTGGTCATAAACGTCCGGACCCTGGTGATAAGTAAATGTGTAAATGAAGGGCGGTTTGAAATCTCATTCACAAACGTCTATGTCTCACAAGAGATCCAGGCACACGACCTCCTGTGTTGGGTTTCGAAGTCCCCTGAATGCATCGCAACCGTCACTACGTGTAACACTAAAGCTACATATGGGACCATGCACGGGAATCGAGTACACGACCCGTAATAGGACGCCGGAGATGGGCAACTTGTGTTGGCAGGTTGGTGTCCCATTCGCAAACCAGCTCTGCAAACGACACTGAATTTGCATGTGAGTGGACGCTCTGCTACGATCTTGTCATTATCGCAGTGGGGGTCCACCTGTGCTTTCCCCCATCCCCACCTCTTCCTACCCAAGTACCCCTGGTCTCTATCCGATTATGCCCTTTGTACAACCCCTCACCACTCAGTTGTTGTCATGACTACTGCTCCAGAGTGACACATTAGACATCCCTAATCTCTTTTCTTTGTAAATTTCGCGTACTATTTCTACACAAAATAGCAACTAAAACTCGTAGCGATATCAAAAAAATGTTGTATTGTTCAAATATATATTTTTGACTTTGTCGAGATATATATTTTTGCTTTTATAACATACAATTAAAAGTTTTATTAAAAATTCAAATTTTAATAGTAATCGTTGTTTGGCCAAAGAAAGTAAATACATTTTAAGGGTACCAATATTACATAATAATTTTAAAGACGAAGAAGTAACTAGTAATTATCATGATTCTCATATTTTTATTCTGGATATAATTAAAACAATTTGTTAATGTTGATAATATGTTAATTTATGGAATAGACATTTTGCATTTTCTTGTATACGTCGAGACATAATACATAAATTTACAGACAATAAGTTGTCTCCAATAAGTCGAATGTTCACTTATTGTAGAGCGTAAGAGTGACCGTCAATGATCCAACTTCATCGCTTTTCCACTGCTGTGTTCGATATCCAGTGTCCTCAGATGTCCCCATGGCGTCACTTCTCCGCCCATGCAGGGTACAAAGTCTATCACTTACTCAAATCCATTCCGTGGAAATTCCTGACCACGTGTTGGAATCTACTAGAGCTCACAGTATATACACAACAGTGTAATGTTTTGGGAAGTGATATGTTTTGTGATGGTTGCAGAGAGTCCTGATGAAGACTTAATAAATGTCGAAACGTTGGCGAACATGATGAATGGTGTATTAATTGTAAACTAAACTTAAGATGTCATATCTCAAATTTATTTACATTCGTGGCAACACCTGATGCTGAACGAAAGTACTCGCAAAAATGCTGCAGTTGTTGGATACAGATTGGGTGAGTAGTGATAAAACGGAGTTCCTCAAGGATACTGTTTAAAGAAATGTAATTTTGTTTTATCTTGCATAGTTTGCGAGAATAGAGGCTCTAAAAACGTATTTGCATTTCTTCGTCGTGTGTTCTTAATTCACTGGAATTTTACGTCAACTGTGAAGGGAAAAAGTGCGTTGTGGGGGCAGGTTTTTTTCTTCCTTACACAAGACACGACCCTCAATCAAGGGATTCAAAAGCAGATTGATGTTTTAAATTAAAAATATAATATTTCTTCTCCTAATTCTTCCTAAGTGAAGCACAAACAACATTCAAATTTTATTCTTCATTTGGTCAAATATCAATAAATTATTTACTAGCCCAATCGTATAATTATTGGTTTTCTGATATGTTGAGTTAAATTGTAAGTTAAAGTTCCGGTCTGAGTAAATGGGTCTTTTGTGTTGATCAACCTTTTTTAATACCATAGCCAATCCAAATCCGAATTATGACATTTTAAGATTTGGTAATAAATAAATTATCTTCAATTATTTTTTCTTCATATTTTCGTACATGTGTATGATCCTGCATTTTCGCTACTTCAGTCGCGCGATTATTAAACAAAGGTCAAAACCTTGTGTTTGTCAATCTAGTCGAATAAACAAGTCATCTTTGTGTGTCGTTAGATTGGTTAATTACTTCTTTAACATATTTAAATATTACACTTCCAGAGGAAATACATCTCTGCCATCTCACATGTTTATCCTTTTGTATTTTCATCATTACGTTTTCCTTCGATTTCTTAGAATTTCTACTTTCCATTTACACAGAATAAGTAAGGAAAGTATTGTAAAAAAGTCCACTATTTTTTTTTAGATCTCTTCGAAATTTTGGTGATGACTAATTTTTTATGAATGTATGTACGTTGAGAATTTTGTTCCCCCGATAACTCACGAACAAATGGATGCATCAAAACCAAATTTAAGATCTGACTTTGAGTTGGGAATAAAAGCCAATTTTTGGACAGCTCATACTGACTTCATTTACAAATCGCGCTCCACTTCCGGTTTCTTAAAATATAAAATTTTGAAAATATGAATATAGACGTCTTGATTGGTCAATTAATTCTGCGTACAGATTGCTAAAACGCATTCCGGTAAGTTGCGCCGTTTTCGAGGTACAGCGAAAACTTTTTACGCCGAAAGGGTCATTCCTAATGCGATGGTTGTTTTTCATTTACCAGCGCTTCATCCCTATACCACTAACAATTTTTTTCTCCCCCCCCCCGCCCCCCTCCATTCAAAATAAGAGCTGCAGACCACGAGTGTTGTATCATCACTTGTGCGTCCACATGTTTGACACATCATTCTTGACATAAAGGACTCATAGCTGAAATGACGTCAGGCGTGTGTGTACTGATGGGAGACAACAATACTGGTGAACTTTCACACCTGTATCTAAGCTTGTATTCGCTTTTGTGTTACATTCCCGTCCATTGGGCACTCGACTCGGTGACACGTTACGAGTTCAGTTGCACGAGAAGCGGAGTCGTGTTGACAAAATAATTGTGGAATGACATGTGTCATTATACGGTGTCCATCATGCTGAGTGGAGCCACTTTACCGCTGTTTGTGGTTTACGTGAGGTACAAGTTAAATAGAACGAGCGCTAATAGTTCAAAAAAATAACTTGTGTTTAACAAGACATCCTTTCATTGATCTTATTTGATGATTCGAATAATAATAATAATAAATTTATTGTCAAAGAAACAGTATAAACTGCGTATGACCACGTGGAGGACAATAAACTAATTTACTCCCCGGGAGCAAGCAAGGGACCATCCCATCAATTCCGATCAAGGGTCCTAAGGCAGAGGCGGATTAAAAAATTTCAGCAAAAATTCCTAGATAAGATAAAAAGTTAGCTGCGAGTTATAATACATATATAATGTCAATATGTTTGTAAATTAACTCAAAAATTTACTTATTAGTTTTAACAAAAATTTAACAAAAAAATACTTATTAGTTTCAATAAAAGCTAGAATAAAATTTGATTAAGGTTAATTATTTATGTCTGAGTGCTATACTATACTAGTTTGACCCGTCTTAATTATTGTATTCCAGCTCACTTAACATTATTTTTCAAAATCGTATTGTATACATGCGAAGAGATGGTGACCTCTGCCGCGGCATTCAATAGATGACGTCACTCTACTGGCACCCTAGGATGCGCTACTCGCACAATATGGATCTCTCTCTCTCTCTAGTGACTAGAGGGCATTGGTAACAACCACATCTGACAGGAAAGAAATGACGATCGACGATACGCCTTCAGTGAAAGAGTGTCTACGCATTTACGATTTTCAGTCCTGTGTATAGAGCACACAACATCCTTTGAGATGCGACTAGAAAATCGCTGTGACTAAAAAGACGCAACAGGCTCTATTTTTTCAGGCGACGCGGCTGTCGCGAGTAGCAATGAGAATCATATTTTTCTTTTTCTTTTTGAAAACTCAGGCGCAAAGCAACTAAATAACATGTATCGATGAGATCCATTTTCGTACAACTCTTATCGTAGTGCGCACATCACTGTTTGCCACTACGATAGCGATTTTTCAGTTGCGGTGTCTGAAAATCGCAAGTGAGTAAGCCGTTCCAAGCCTGGAATGTATTTATATAGTACCTATTGTCCTGTCCACCACAGAAGTCATCCCTCACAGTCTGCATCTGAGCATCAATCGGCTTCAACTCCCAAAAGACATATTTTTAAACTTTACAAAAAGTAGCCACCTGTGGAATATTCGAAAGATTTCTTGATATTGCTTGAGGCTCGCCGCACCCTCACCTGAATCCAACTACGAGTTGTGCAAACAGTAACTGAGATAATAATAATAATAATAATATATAAACATATTTCAACCGCGGTTCTGTCTGTTTCTAATTTTCTCAGTAGCTACTGAACAAAATTTATTCCTATTTTCAGAAATGGACAAAGCGTTTCTCAACAAAAGGTCCATGAGTGTCATTAATGGATATTTTGCCTGGATTAGCCGACCTATGATGATGAATACTGATGAAGTGTATAAAAAAAAGTAATCGCAGGAAAGGTATCATCATGTGTGCCGCGTAATAGATACGTGAAAATGTGTGTCATAGATATATGTCATGTACAAAAACGTCCACAACAAATATGCCCTACCTACAAATGTTAATACAAATTATGAAAAATAAGATCTTAAGAGTAGACGTGTTAAAATACTTCAACAAACGATAAAGAAACGACCTTCAAAAAATATTTAAGACATGCTATTATTATCTGCACTAAATAATAACACAGAGTTAAATCAGTGACATAAAAACTGCCGTGAGAAGCCAGTATTGGTCTGTAATACTCTCATACGTTCGTTGCTCAACATCGAATTACCATTATGTTTTCATTATCACCTTTGTCATCATTCGAATCTCCACTGACTTTTACATTCCATAAGAACATTATTATTGTTCATGTTAACTAGAATATAAAACAATATTGGGATAACTAAATCTTATTAACTTATTTTATAAAAATTAATTTTTTTTTTATTACAGTGGCAAGATCTGACTTGTAGCCTACGATTTTAAGATAGATTCAAACCTCTTTTAACTCGAGACATGATTTGGACTATATTGTCTTGACTGCTTAGACACGTTCATTCATTATTTTATTTTGAAGTGATTCACTGATTAATTACTTGTTATCAGATTAATGCTTTCACTTGATCATAAATACGACGTGGAATACTAATTTATTTGATCTCATTCATTTTCACGACAAAATGAAACTTACTTTTTTCTTAAAGTTGAAAAACACTGTAGATCAATTTGTAGGTGTTTTAACCAATCCCTTTAAAAAAGACATTTTATCATCAGCTATTTTTTTCATCGTCTGAGACATGTGTTACAAAATCGACATTGGAGTTATTTCAATCAACTTCTGAAAGTACAACCGACAATTTCACACCTAGTGATATCATGTAGCGCGGAGGTAAACCGCAGACCTTGCTCCTTCAGAATACTTATGGTTGAAAAGAAAATTGTCCGGATACGACGGTTTACCCTAGAAGGTTGTGATGTTACTTGTACTTTCCAGAGAGAAAAGAAAGGGACTTCCATATGAAGCAAAATGGTGCGCTCTGCGAGTTTCTTGACTGGATTAATTGTACTTCGTGAAAAAAAAGAAGTTCGTAAAATCATTTTTTTATTTTTTGTTATTACATAATTTTTAATTAAAAAAATACAAAAAATTGAAAAAATAAAGAAATCACAGATAACAAAGGCAAAACAATTTCAGCATTGAAGTTGGACGTAATATGAACAAAACAATATAGAAATATTTGTAGATTTTTTCACGATTTTTATAAAACATCAAAAGAAAGATTACAACATCAAAACACAAGAACTAAGTATTTTGGCAACAATTTAAGACAGCACTTGGTTACAGATCAGGTGTATAAAAGTTTCCGTACAAAATTTCAGGCGATGAACTACTTTGACATGATCGTGGGATTTGTACAGCAGGTTTTTAATGTCCTTCATGAATATTAAGTTATAGAAGACAGACATAAACATTTTAATTTCGAGAATTAAAGAAGCATTTTATGAGTCCTATCAAAAATAAATAGGATTAAAGTTGTTGTGCAAACGTTATTTATTCTAATTGGTATTACGTGCAACTTGAATGTAAATGTATCAACTCTTAAATGTTCGTATATTTGATCATTGATTATGATTATTGTAATACAGTAATCCTGTAATACTGTAACCCCACCCCGGACTGTTATATATATTTTTTTTAATTTTTCGTTTTTCCCTTGGGTACTTTGATCGGAAGTGAGGGGATGGATCGTTGTTAGCATCCGGAGAGTAAATAAGCTTATTGCAATCATACGTGGTTTTCATATGCTTTTCCGGCAATACAGTATTTATTTTATATATTTCACATACCTTAATGTTTGTCCCTTTAACTACTAGCTACATAAAATTTCATGAATATTATGTATCATTATATTGTATTCATTTTAAAAGTTGAATAAATTTCATTGTCATTACATAATGTTAGTGGATCCATTTATAGGAGTCTCGTATTCTATGAAAAGATAAAATCGTCATATATGGATGGTGTGTCTAAGGTATTATATCCGTCAGAGCGACTAGGCTAAAGAGCCCCCCACCCTGAAAAGGTTTTGGATTATACTTTGAACCATTCCCCATCCAGTAATGATGAATTTTCTTACAGAGCAAAATTTTGAATTATTAGACCTGTGATATTTGAAAGGTTTTTGCCTCTAAGTCGAATTCATTATGTTTTATAAACTAAATTAAGAGTGACAAAAACAATTCCTTTGCAGCAAATGATCACTGATGTGTTTGTGACAACATTTATTAATTTCAAGCTTCTACATGCAAAATGTAAAAAGTTATTATTTTTCTTCAAACCCCGCAAGAAATTTGTCTGTTTTTTCCTTAATGTCATTCCAATACTTCGTCTCCGGAAGTCATTTTGATCTATCGAACCACTGTTCTTCATGGCTATGAGTCCTATCCTATGTTTACTAATAAATAGTTGTATTTAATATATTTATAACAAAATTAACAAATAAAAATTTTTATTTACGAGAGGTAGTATTTAATATGTATTCAATCATTTTAATAACACCACGTCTTTTACATTTAATGCCATATTTTAATTGACAAAACCAAAAAATTGTTCTAGTTCACGTAAGCAGCAGGAGGGAGGAGAACTTATGCGGGTCAAGCATCTCCGAACATTTTTTAATTTTTAATGAAAGCACTTGTCACTTTTTATAAAAACATATTATCAAAAAGTAGTGTTAATTTAACCATTTATAATTTTAGTAAAAATTTGATGCAAAAAATTTAAATTTAAACATCTTTAAATTATTTTTAAACAAGTTAAGAATAAGAAAACAAGCATATTTATATTTATGGTTCTGTCGGCCCTGGGTTGGGAAACCCATCTAACCGGTCCACCCACTAACACTAACTCCACCATCCATCTCCTACCTCCTATCGCCCCATGTATGTAATCTTCAATAGCATTCTTCATTTACAAATACAATAATGAAATGTTAATTCGGACGAACAAGGTTTGAGAGAACGTCTCAAAAATTTCACGTATCTTGTGTTTCTATGAAATCTCTCCATGTACTCTTATACGTTTCCATCGAGTGTACTAAGGTTACAGCGTCTTGTTGGATGTCGGGCAGTGTGTAATTTGCGGCTGTAGGTCCGCTTGAGGTAGCATCGTCCGCTTGATTGACGCCCAGGACACGAAGCCCTTCGACGCCAGAGGCTCCTTCGCTTGCGGTTGAAACACTGAAGAAGAACTTATTGTGGGCGGAGATTGTGGGAGTGTTGAAATTTCTTGATCGTCTCCCACTCTTACGGATTCTCTGAACTCTATGATATTGTTGTGGATTTCACTGTTTTGTTTCCTTCTTCTTGGCTTTCGGGGTGGAGAGGTGGGCAAATGGGTTTTTAAGTAACAGTAGGTGTACAGGAAAAATATTTGTTGCTCGTAGTTCGTAATCCCGATATCGTAGCAATTACCTTTCATTTATCTTTAAAACATAATTATATTAAAAAACTTAGTTTTCATTCTAAGAACTGTTTCTTTATCAACCCGGAAAAGTTTTTAAGGAAGGAAACGAAGAAGTTTTTATGGTAAGTAAACGAAATCAGTTATCTATTTATTAAATCTATTTATAATAAATTATCTATTTATAAAAATCGTGGATGGAAGATGTGAGTGCGACATCTGAGAAGCAGTTCATGAACTAACACTTGTAATTCAATTTGAGTTTAAAAAAACATATTATTAAAGAAAAAGTATGTAGTTAAAATGTAATTAACATTAGTTTAATTCCAAACAATACGTTTAAAAGAATTATCATGAATATAATATAAATTACTGAATATGTTCTAAGGATGTGCATTATTTTATTACTTCATATCATCTTTTTCATTCTAATCATACAAGCATAGTAATGAATGATAAAATGTTATCAAATAAGAAAAACTATAAAACTTTCTGAAGAGTTAAACTTTAATAAATCTTCTTGGTAAAAGTGAATATAATTATTTTTCTCTTAAAGTTATTCTTTACCGTCAACTCATCAAATATCCAGAATTATGAGTAACTGAAATCTTGAATATTATCAATAATCGTTTTCAAGTATTTATAATTGATATTATATTATTCACAATGGTGCGTGTCCAAATGCATAAATTAATTCACAAAGAAATCCAATGTTCGATTCCCGCTATGGAAATACATATTGAATTGATTTTGTTTGACAATATGATGTGCGTTATAATACAGATTTGTTTTCATTCAGATTTTCTTTACAATAGATTTTATTAGACGATCGTGAATTTTTGTGTATAACCATCTTCTGTCACCACTTTCACTTGAACGGAGTGGACAAAATTAAACTGGCCGGGAAAGAATGGTAATCCTGACACCGAACTGAACCTTGTTAATGAACACGGAACGAACCCTTCACAGAAAACGCGGGAAAGGGTGACAGGTGTCGTATCAGTCTTATAAATATTTTCTGGGCCTGTGTTACTTAGACCATTCATGGTTAAATCATTTTTTGTCGACAGCAGTTTTATACGTTAAAACGCTGGTAATATTTTTCATTGTTTAACACTGTGTAAATTATTTACATAGGTTCAACTCTCGTTTTCATAAAATTTAGACACCTACGTTTTATAATCAAATGTTGAATTTAATTATATAAATATGTACCATTTTGTGGTTTTCACATTCCATTAGTGCGTAGTTTACATTGTTTAATTTGTTTGAATAATCACAATACTTTTTTATTACAGGTAAATACAAAAAAGCAACACATTATTTATTTGCCCCGAAGCAACTGGACTTAATCTATTGTAAAAAATATATTAACTGAAATTGAAAATTTCATTTTTATGAGCAGGAATATTTTTTACAAGAAATAATTTATATGCTTTCCAACTGAGAAACAACCACCAAAAGCTCTCAAGCAACAATTTTAAGCATTTAAGAAAACAACCCTGTAAGATAGGAATCGCACATGAAAATTGATTTACATATCCTGCAAGAAATACGAGCCGTGAGAGAGAGAAAAAAAGTTTTAAAAAATTGCTACGCAATGTCTTTGAAGAGTTGCTTTTTTATTTCATATGGGAAATTCCACGACAAATGGACCAGGGTTAAATAAATTGGCCTGACAACCTTTCTATTACCTTTCACTCAGATATCGTTATATGAATAATACTTTGGGGAGACCTTTCGTGGACCATATTGATCAGGTCTTCTCTTTTGAGAAAAATATCTCTTTGCAAAATATCTTGTTCAAGAATGTCACATACTTTTCCTCAGTTCCTAAAAGAAATGATTTCATAAATTTTAAACACTCGTTAGTCAATAGATATTTTCTCAATCTTACCTTCATTTACAACAGAACTTCTGTACCCAATGGGTATATTATGACCACCGTGTTTTGGATAGAATGATAAAAAAGGTGACGTCACAGAATTACCCCTTAGATTTTGTCCAAGTTGCCAGCACAACTTTAAAATATATAAGATAGAAAACCTTGGGTCAGTGATTTATGATGATAGTCAATGCACAGAGAAAACCGATGTTCAGTTGTTCTGTGTGCATTGTTGAACCATCTTCGGAAGTTACCCTACAAAATTCACAGCATTATGGTTATATGTCTAAATTAACAGCATGACGGTTCATTGTCTTGAGCACGATATGTTACCATTATAATAGTTACTGATATTAATGATATAGAATATAAAATTATTAAAATAAATCTATAGACAAATATTATTATTTAGACCAAAAGAGTATTAGTTTATTTGCATTCGATGAATTAATAGTCTATCAAATACACGAAAAATTACGATTATGAAGTTTGCGAGCAGTTGATGTAGTCTGTCCTTTTTCTATTCAAAATATAAAAAAATCTACAAATAATGGGGTACCCATTTTAAATTTGGAAGTTGTCTCCTGTTGTCTATTTCATTCCGTAGTGGTTACTACCAACATTGGATAGAGAAAAT
Organism: Laupala kohalensis; assembly: GCA_002313205.1. Classification (NCBI taxonomy): domain Eukaryota; kingdom Metazoa; phylum Arthropoda; class Insecta; order Orthoptera; family Trigonidiidae; genus Laupala; species Laupala kohalensis. The sequence continues at coordinate 23,423 of NNCF01126091.1, read as the reverse complement.
GGAAAGAAAGTTGTATATGATTTAAGGGCTTTTCTCAAAATTGTTTCTCCGAGTTTTAGAATGCCGGGGACGGTGACTTGGTATACTGGGTGTAAAAAGAGGTTGATGATATTCCGTTTCTGTTCACTACCTGAATATTCTTTTCCCCTCATAATATATCCGTATTTACTATAGAAAATTGTTCCAATTTACTGCATTTGGTGCAAATATATTTGGTGCTATATTTGTTGGAAGTGATTTTCTAGTGCGCAAACATTCTTTCCGAAAGCGGATATTGTCATATATATTAAATACTTTTCATTAAATCCACAATTGTATTATTTCAATTGATACTTCTTTAGGCGAGCTAGATATGAAAAATACCGGGGAGCAAACTTGCCGTTTGAGTTCGTAAATTTCACATACTCACTTTTTGCTCATGTGGTAGTGTTGTCACTCTTCACCAAGTCATCCTGGGTTCGATTCCCGATGGGGCCAGAAAATTTGTAGCTTCGTACATTAATGTCCCAGTTCATATAACTGTGACTACTGAAAAGCAAACCTTCCTTCCTCTATCCAGCTCCTCCTAGTGTCAAAACTCTATTACTAACTACTTCTACTAACCCCTCCACGTGAGCCAAGTTGTTGGTAAACCCAGCTACCCGGCCCACCTACTAACAGTGACTTACCACCCAGCTCCATGAATATAAGCTTCAATAGCACGCTACATTTACCATTTACAAATACAACAATATAGAAGTATCCCGTACCGATAATACACTGCTCCCGAGTCTAGTGTTCCCGAATAAGAGACAGGTAAAAATTGGTGTACACGAGGTTAGTTAACACCGCTTTTCAACACCGCTTCAATACCGCACAGTGGAGTATATTGAGACGAAACCTGCCCTTTTATCCCGTGCATTTGATGGATTATGGCGAAATGTCGTTTATATGAATATAAACCAGTATCATGTTAAGTTGAATGTATTTATGAATCGGGAGGTTATGTATCATATCTATGTATACAATTAAAAAGGAGCTTTATATAAATTGTCTTATGGTTTATATAAATGGTAATATTAATGGTTATATACTTAAAATTTTAATGGTTATTTTTAAATAACAAATAACAAATTTATTTATACATTTGGTTAAATTTAGTGGATAAAATACTTTTTGCCAGGTATCTCCTCGATATATTAAACTGTGCAGAGAAACGAAGAGGTCATGAAAAGCGGCTTTTACAGGCCCCGTGTATGTACCCCTCAACCTACTGTATCTACTAGCGACGACATAAATAAACAACCAATCAGTCGTTATTTGTGAAGACAGTTTGGCCTATTGGTCTTGTTACGTTCATTATTCATCAGTTGTTTCTCGAGTCTGATTCATCCAATCGTTAATGTCAAAAACAAGCCATGCACCACATTTGTCATTTCGAGATATTTTTTGTGGGGCTTTACGGCTCATCAACATCAAAGGTCATTAGAGCCCTAAAAACTTGCACAGGTAGGGAAAATGCAGTTACGCACAAGGAAGAGCCAACATGACTCTCCCCGCGTGCGGGACTCGCCAAATGATTCAACCATACCCACTAAAAACCCTTCTGAATTACAACATACCAAAAGAAAACTAAATTCAAGATTTACTGTCACAATAAACACGCCCTTAGTCAAAGCCTAGAGAAATATATGTATAAGAAATTCGCCTCTACCCGAAGGAAAACCGGAGCAACCCGGGCCAGGATGAAACGGATAGTAGTCTCTTGTTATCCTACCCTAAACTACTATTGGTCCCTTTTCAATTAATCGAAACGACGATTAACTTCTGCCATGGCCAACTAGATCAGCTTTTCGCAAGTAACTCGTCTAGAGGGAGACAGAAAGACGCTCCAGGTGAGCTAACCAACTGTATATTATGCATCACGCTCCGCAAGGACCTCCAACATGGGAGTTGTGTATCCAGTTTATATAGTTGAGGTCACTTGGTTTCATACTGAGTAATTATTGTCAATCTCTTTGCGACAGTCGTCATTACAAAATTTATTAAAAGAAATTTTATACGCCGATCTAGGAGATGCTCGTCAAGCTCGATTTGTTGGAGAAACCTGGAGTTGGTATGTGTTGCAGAACTCTATACTCTTATTTGTTACATATTCATTTCTTAGAGCATTCAGTTTCGTTCTGGAGTACCTGGAGTTGGTATGGTTAGTGACATGAACAATTAAATAGATAAAATCCCACCATCCAATCGTGACCTACCATGTCACCGTCACTTTCTCCTCATATCTCCACCGTCGACGTGGTCGTCGTGACGTCACGACGCCACCGTCCTTCCTCCGTTTCGCCGCCCGCCGTCAGTCTGGGATTTGCAGGAGGACGGGATTTGCTGGGTCTGTAGGGAGCAGTTACGACAGCCGCAATGCGCCGTGTCTCCGCTGCGTCGCGCTGCCAGTCTTCAACTCGTGCAATAAGCGTGGGCTTAGCAACTTGGGCCACAATGGACCTACTACGAAGGACGCACTACTACCCAGAACTGTCGCCCTTCTCGCTGCACGAGATGTATTCACGAGGTGTAATGGATTCTGGACCACGTTAATCAAAACACTGCTGGCCGCTTTCTGGACGATAACCTTGTCTTTCAGTGAAGGAGCTCCTTCAATTTCAACACGTCACAAAGATCAATTAGCTCATAGTAAATCCATTCTGAATTAAATGAACGAGACTCGGGCGGGCTTATGTACCCTTATATATTGACACTTCGTGACATTTTAGTATTTTATCGGGTGATATACACTATCAAATGTTGGAAACTATTTGACCTAAAATTCCACTGAGAAATAATCAAAATTAATTTTGTACGGAATTAAACGTAATATAAATTTTAGTACCGGCCGTTATAATCTTAGACTGATTTGCTGAAGTTCAACTGACTTCGCTGGTAATTGATTTTAATACGTCAAAAGTAACGATATATTTTAGCAATAGCATAACACCTAGATTTAATATTTTTAGACTGATAAATTTTGAAAAATTGATGAGAAATTAGTTATTTAAAAAAATGAATTTGTGTTTTATTTGTGAAAATGAATGATGACTATTCATGTAGAATCACTACTCAGGAAAATGAATTTGAGAATAGGCGATGTGGAGAGCGCAAGTTCATAATTAGTGTAACGGTCACAAACTTGGCATTTTTGGCATCATATCATTCATGAAAATTCAAAAATTGAAGCGACTTCATAACATAATAATTTGTTAACAATTATACAAAATTCTCCTCAAATCATAAATTCTACTAATTGAGTTTGATTTCTTGTCTAACAAGGCGAGTTCAATACTACCAACTGAAGCGCAGCGGTCAATTTCAAAGCAATGCGAGACTAGGGAAGGTTCGTACAACCTTTAGAGACAGGCGATAGCAAATAAATTCGGTGTTCGACAGTCGCGCGTAAGATTTACGATGATGTGTTCGTGATTCGTCGACGACTCTACTTTGTACTTTCCAAGGCGCTGCTTCTTTAGTCTCTCACCTTAAGTCATAGACATATTTCTCGTTAAAGATTCAACCAGGCTATGTAATTAAACTGATAGTAACATTTATGTCAAAATTCAATCTCTCTCAAAGGATCTGAATTCCTGTGTCGCGAAGATATGAAAAAGTAGATTCTTGGTGGTAACGATCTATTTTTCATTTTTAGATATAATATATAAAACAACAAAATCACGTATTAATGTTAAATTTCGTATTAAATAAATGCTCTAACAAACTGCAGTCAAGAAAATTAAAAATGAAGTGCAATAAGCTACGAAGAATTTTTTAATTAATGTAGTTCTTTTAACTTTTTGGAGACTCCCATACATGAACATGTTTGCAAGCCTAATAATGAAATATGAGTTTTATTTAATGGAAAGTTTTACTGTAATCTGTTTTACGGTTTTAAAAATGTAACCGATAATATTTATGTTCAGAATTACGACGTTTTTGGACAAATTTACTTGGAGACCACTTCAGGTGGCGGTCCCTCCACCCGCTCATAAGTACACTACTGCTTTGCGATGCGTGAGTAGTTAAATGTTAAATTTCCATTCATAATTTCGCAGAATAAAGTTTAGATTAAATAAGTTACATATGCGCTTAGCTTCTTTAAGAATAGAATATCTTGACGTACGAAAAAAAAAGCAGAACAAGAAAATACTATTCTGCTAGGATTGTAATCGTCGTAGCATCTCTTAAAGAATTTAAAATAGCGGAAGAAATGGAATATGAAAAGAGAAAGTAGTACCGATCATAATATTTTAAAATTCTTTTGGTAACTCGTATTATAGGATATCTTCAATGGTGCTGATACTAACATTTTTGATAGTTGATAATAATAATAATAATAAATTTATTGTCAAAAAACAGTACAAACTGCGTATGACCACGTGGAGGGAAAAAAGAAACTAATTTACTCTCCGGAAGCAAGCAAGGGACCATCCCATCAATTCCGATCAAGGGCCCTAAGGCAGAGGCGGATTCAAAAAATTCAGCAAAAATTCCTAGATAAGATAAAAAGTTAGCTGCGAGTTATAATACTAATAGAATGTCAATATGTTTGTAATTTTAAGCAAAAAATTACATGTAAGTTATTATCGAACTATAGATTATTCTGAGTATAGTGCTTAAAAATTGAAATAACACTAAATTCACGATTTATTGTTACAATAGACCCGCCCCTAGACAAAGCCTAGAGAACTTGTATGATAAATCCGCCTCTACCAGAAGGAAAAACGGAGAAAAACCCGGGCCAGGATGGGGTATAAACGTGCTCACTGTAGTATTCATTATTTCATTTTAACAACTGATTTGAAGGAATTTTAGTTGTCCGATATTCTTAATAACGGTTAGTAAATTTCAGTAAAATAAATAAAACTTGATTGTTGTTGGGTTTTTTTTGTGATTATAGTTTATAGTCTCGATAATGAGTTATTTCCTCACTTTCTTTCTTACTTACGCAGCACGTGAATCAAATCTATAAATCAGGAGTTGCCAGGAAAGTTGGACGAGACCGATGTTACCTCACTGTCTCTGGCGACCATAACCTTGAGACAGGGAACGGCCGAACGCCAAGAGCTGGCGGGTCATGGCGGGTACAACGCTGCGCAACTCTTCCCCGAAGACTTGGCCCGCGTCGGCGCTGTTCCTTCGTGGAACTATGAAACCGACACCGCGGAACTTGTCTACAGATGGGAGGGTTTTCCTTAAAGCTGACTTTGACAGGGAAAGACTTTTCCATCGGTAATACTTCGGTTTTGTAACAGACAAAACGTTCAGTTCACGCACATATACTACTAAAGAAAAGAAAAATTTGAAATTGGGGAAAGGGGAAAACGTAAAATCATCATACGCAATGGAGGTAACACTGAGGAAGGTTAATTATGTACTTAATTGTTGACTGTAGCAAAATATGAGCTAGATTTTTTTAAATTTCGTAAAAGGCTTAAATTAGAATTTGTTTATTATAATTATTTGGTTAATTTTTGTTGATAGACATATGCTGTCGCGGACTTTTTTGTAGAACTCTTTGAGGCAAATAATATTGCCATTCATAGTTGTCACCTATCTCTCACAGTTTAGGCAGCATAATCAATTATAACTCTCTATATTCCGATTTTATCGAAATTTATTGTCAATAGCCACTTCTATCTTTTTTATGGCACATTTCAAAAATAAAAGTTATCATGTGTTCATCCCGGATATCTAAACTATCTCCTTGATAAATTTCATTGCGATAGGTTCAGTGGTTTAGTCGTGATCAGGTAGCAAACAGACAGACGCGCTTTCGTGTTACGCATTTATATGTTAGTATGGAGGAATGGATTAATGATAGTATGGTATTATACTATTGCTGCCTTCATGAACAATACGCATCACAGTGCAAAAACGTCCCGTTCTGTGAACTCATCTTTCGCTGCGTCCTCCGACTGCGTTCGTGTTTACGCGAGAAAAACAGATTCAAGGACCGGAGTTGGTCATGCGTCGAACCACATGAATGATCCATTAGGACGTGAATTGAAATCAACGCACGAGTATCGAACCCGAGGTGCAGGAAGCTAATATCGACATAACGTCGAGTCAACATTTGCAAATCGAGTTGCATTCGTCGAGTATGAATTGTTCGCTTGACCAAATGTCACGCAGAGGACTCTTGGGAATACGCGCGGACAGGCCATGAGTCGTACTTCGGGAGTCGTGGGATTCGATAAATCACGGACAAATATGACGATCTTAAGGAAGTTAAATGTGGATTGATAACAAAATTGTCAAGTAATTTGTTAAATTCGGTGAGAAGTAAAGGAAGAAATATGATTCAGGTTGAGGTGAACTCGTGTATTTAAAACGAGCATTGTCTACGGTCGGGTGAAAATTGCGATAGCACGAGACTCGAACCCGGAACTCTGTGCATTCACCGCAGGTGTCCTGCCGACGCACGACCCCGTAGACATCATCCACCTGACCTGATCAGGTGAACCTGAATTACACCTCACACAGGGGATAAGAGACCACATGCGGTTCTCTATATTGGAATGGACGTACTTAAACTCGACAGATCCTCAGGTAGAAGGATAACTTAACCATTAAACTCGACACTTATTAATTATGTAACGTTGAATAAAAATGGGAGACGGGACCGGGATTCGAACCCGGGACCTTGAGCCCCGTCACCTATTTTCATTCAACGTTACATAATTAATCTGCTACCTGGCGATGAGGTTCACCGCAATCTAAGAGATTTCTAAGTTTGACTTCCTTGAGGATTAGGTCTACGCCGGTCTACCTGTGCCCGTCCCGTGAATCCCCAGGTAATGGAACCGGTGGGCAGCTCTTTCAGTAAACAAGTTGGCTTTCCACAAAAAAAAATTTCCCCACAAAAATTGAGATGTTGTTATAGAATAACTGAAATCTACGCATAAAATAATAAAAAAAATGATACCAAACAGAACCTTATTGGCATCAAATGCTCATTTGACGATTTGATGACGAAAAGAAGCATGTCAAAATCAAGTATTTTTCCATTCAATATTATTTTTGTTTTTCGCCTATAACTTTAAAACAACGCATTTTTAGAACAAAATATTCTTGAACAGAAAAAATTTACATTAAATTTCTAACAAATTACATTGTGTACCGTTGTCACCAGACGAACGGAAATGCTAAAGAGCGTTAAATTGACAAAAATTCTACAATGGATCTAATTAAATTATAACTTGAGAACTACAAAGTTTTAGAGAAAATGTCTTCATACGAAAATGAAATAGATTAAACGTCCTACAAAACGCATTATCATGGATATTTTTTTCTGACAACCTGTTTATCCTCTTCTGTGCGTGGAAGTTTTGTGCACATCTATGTCGAAGAGTCGATACGTATTATTTAATTGCATCAAATACGGTAGTTCTGATTTTTTGATATGTTGTACATGATCAAGTCCTGATGATGAACCGAAACTTTCGACCTCCACCGAAGTACCAGAAAAAAAAACAGTAAAATTTCTACATTTCTCAGTTCATATGGATTTTAACTTTGAAGCAATGGGTTTTAGAAATAAAATGCTATGTCATTTATTTCAGTTCTGTGACTTTACAAGAGTTAAAGACCAGAATCTCGAACCGTATTTGGACCACAGACACAATGCAAGGAAAAAAGTATACGTTGACTCTACTACCTGGATGTGTACTTAAGTTCAACGCGCACAAGCGGATACACAGATCGTCAGAAAAGTAATCTGAAAATCACTTTTTGTTGGACGCTCAATAAATTTCATTTTCGTATTAGGACGTTTTCTCTCAAAGTAAATGGTTCGCAAGTTATAAACAAATTACGGGAAAAATACGTTTTTTGATCCATTGTACAATTTTTGTCAAATTGCATCGCACTCTTAGGTCTTATCCGTTTGTCTGACGACAAAATGACTCAGAACATAATTTGTTGGATATTTAATATGACATTATTTAGGTAGAGTGGTGTTTCCTTCTAAAAATATGTTTTCAAGTTATAAGCGGAAAACTGAAGAAAGAGCATTTAAAAAAATCTTAGTAATTTATTTTTGTTTATTGTTGAAATCTGATCCTGCAGCTTCGTTCTTTCCCCTCCTTTCTTGTTTTCCTGGTAATTTTTTAAATTAAAAATTATCGAGCTGCAGCTAAAAAGAATAAATTTTATTTGAACATGAATGAACTCTTTATAATATTAGAGAAGCATCTGATATATTTTACACAAAATAGCTGACAACAATAAAATATAAAACATACTAGGATATTGTCTCTCTAAGAAACATACAGTGACTGCATTTGGAAACTTAAATCTATTATTCAGAGAATTGCTTGAGAATTCTAGAATTCAAAGTTTCCAAATATCATTGGTGTACAATATTTTAAACATGTTCTTATATATTATTCTTATATTATATACATTTTGTTCTTATAATTCTTAATTTTATGTGTCGACCTCCGAAAACATGGGAGCAATGGCGCTCTTGTAGTCAACACCCGCACATATGTTACTAAGATCATAAATTCAACAATAAATGAGCCATTCATGAGAAAACACCCTAATTATGAAAATAAGGGAAGATCTTTCAAGGTTGAAAAAAATATTTTGACGAAAAATCGAAGTTAAATCCAAACTTTCTTAGCGACTACCCCTTTTATTTTTGGCATTCAGGCGAATAACCAAACCTGCTGTTACAAAGATCTGTCTTATTGTTTCATTCGTATCATAAACTTCATAAAAAGCACATTTCATGATTTAGAGGGAAATAAATATTGTGTCAGAAATAAAACCGGAGCCAAAAAGTTCTCCAAAGACTACGTGTTTGGTTCTAAAACCCGAAGTGCCGAACGTAGGTGCACTATCTAGAACCAACGCATTTACTCTAGTACGATACACAAAATAGTTTTCCTTTCAATCATATGTTTAATGAAAGTATCAAGAAAATTATAATTGAAATTCTACGCACATTGTTCTCGGAATCAGGGGCTCCCAAAACTGATATATTCGTCAAAATTTTGCAACCGTTTATTTTTCACGATTACAATACTTTTTATGTACTATGTTAACAAAAGCTTAAAACTCAATAATGTCAAAAATACGTCGTGTTTGGGTTCATTTTTATTGGAATTATGTAAAGAATTCAAAAAATTTATGATAATGGGAATAAAATGTTTAATTAATATCACTTTAAATAACTCTCCNAAATCCAATAGCGTCAGGCCGGGATGGATGGATGGAGGGTGCGCGGCGGGCGGCAAGCTATTAGAGCAGGTAGAATCTATCAAGTTTGATGATACCCACAATTTTTATTCCCTTTTCTGACTTTATGACCATCAGGAAGTGTCGAGTTTAAGAACTCCGAATGGGACAACTTATACCAGATATTATTCTCATTACAACAGAATACTGAGTAAAAAGAATCGCTTTAAATTGGAATGGATTGTATCACCAATGTTTCTTTCTTTTTGGTAAAATTAACCAAAAATATCACTTTAAAATATCATTTTTTGATAAGTGTACGACTAGAGTACAAAATCATATTAATGTTGCAAAATGTAAATAAAATATATGCCTTCTAGGCTTCAGAGAACTGTTGAGGACTACCTTCCATTGTCCACTTTGGATGTTATACGTTTGTGTTATTTCCCCTTCCACATTAATTTAGTCACCAAATGTAATGATAAAGCATAGAAACTGCCAATAATCTTAATTTTTCTTTTAATTTGTTGGCTACTGATTATTTGATGAACAACATAGAAGAAAAGCTTATGACTGATGTTGAGATAGTTCAAACGTTGATACGACATCGCCATCTGAGCAAGTTTATGTTGGATGAGTGATTTTCCACAAAATTATATAATTTACAAAGATGAATATGTGTGGATTTTAAAATAATTAATTCAAATCCACTCATTTCCAAGTATGATCATTAGAAAATACGAATATATTATGGATTACAAAGAAGAAAATACTTGACTATTTGCAATGCTTGAATAAAAAAGAAAATATCTCTTATAGCAAAATGAAAGAAAAATGTTTATCTTCTATTTGAAACATATTTGTTTGACGTAAGAAACATTTTCAAGACGTATATTACTAATTACTTTTAGTTTATTCGTTGTCTATTATCCTATTGAAATAAAACAAACGGGTAAAACCTTGAATTACCTCTCCTCATTTATGAAGCGAAAATAATAGCGAATAATATGGACGGTAGTGACCACGCAAAGTTACCATACTTCTGAAACGGTTACGTAAGTTTATTTTTTACCAAATGAACCTGGAACGCCCAGAATTTGTAAGAATGTTTATTGATGTTCAGAATTTTCTAATACGCTTTTCGAGGAACTTGACGCATCCCGAAATGAGGACGCAATCTGAGAAGTGTATCTCTTCTCCAGTTCCGGAAGGAACTCTTAAGAGTCCCCCCTTGAACCGCATTAAGATTAATAAAAAACCACTCCGAGAGGGCGGCGACGCGATGTTAAAGTTTAATCCTAATTTGGGGCGAGGATTAGGCCTTGAAGGAGGAATGGGCCTGAATAGAGATGACGGAAGGGAAATTATCGTAAATAAGGCAGCACTTTGATCGTGGCTACTCGGCCGACATTCATCTTTAATCTTCCCCTCCAGTTGGGGGGTGATTCACGTCGCGAGGAAACTGCAGACTTCTTCTTGGGGTAGATCTAACTCGAGATGTAGCGGTCTTATGGGGAGAAATAGCTATATTCATGGACCGTAACGGAAGCGGGGTTGATATTATTCAGCGAGTATTCGTTTCACGAAACAAAAGCATTATTATTCAAACTATGACAAAATCTATGGAGATCTAAGATTCTAAGAACAAAATAGTATGATAAAATCCATTCATATGCAAAATTACAAATATCACTTACGAACCTTTTTTCGGACGATCAAAATATATTTTATTGTTTTTTACTGCTACACAACATTTCGACTCCAGATTAGAGTCGTCGTCTGGTATAAGCAACTAGTAACAAGAAACACTAAACAATGGATGTAAATAGTAGAAGCAGTATCTGCTATTTATGCGCGTATATACCATTGCAATTTAAACATTGTTAATTCTTTGCAGCATGTCCTAGTGACTAGATGTAAAGGAACATATTACGTCAGACAATTGTTGTGCTTTTTAACACTTTCCCCCTATGTCACGCTTTATCTTGCCCCCTTCCTTCAAAATATGACGCACCAATTTTCAAAGACCTTCAGGGAAAGTTTATAAGTCAACGTTGTGCAACGTTTGCCCCGTAAAATATTAATTTTCAGTAGTAAATTTATTCAAGGAATTATCATTTATCTAAATCACTCTTCATCAGAATTTTTGTACCCTCTCCCCGCTTCGGAAATACGTGACGTAATCCTAAATAAAATGATTTTGCACTCGGATAAAAATTGTGTCTGGCATTACTTCCATTTACTTGTGTAAGGCTCCTTCCTTTCTCTTTCCAGACCTTCCATGGTCACCTCTTGTTCTTTTCGATCCCGACGCTATTAGGGCTAGGGTATCTTTCATTTTCCTCATTTTTTATCCCCCACTCATTTTTTGTCCTCAATGTTCTAATTTTTGATTTTGAGATATGTTTTGGTATGTTCAGGAGGGTTTTTAGTGGGTGTGGTTGAATCATTCGGCGAGTCCCACACGCGGGGAGTCATGTTGGCTCTACGTAGTGCGTAACTGCATTTTCCCTATCTGTACAAAATTTTAGGGCTCCAATGATGTTTGATGTCGACGAGCCGGAAGCACCACAAAAAAACACGTCTGTTTGCCAGCCATTTTGTGATTGTAATGCTATTACATTAAAGGAGCTGATAACATACATAATGCTAGCAATGTAGCTAATAAGCATTTTTCATTCTTCGTTTGGTCTTCAAAGTCAGCTTTCCATCATCCCACTGGAGAACATCCACCGACCCTTGAAAGAATGTAATGATTAATTATTATTAATAACTTAATTTTAATGATTTGTTTTCTCCCTCGTATTGAGTAAGTCACCACTTTATTTACTTCAGTAATTTAACAGTAAATAAATAATTTAAGTGTTACGGCCTTCTATGGACGAATAATATACATATATTGTGAAGAGCTCGCAACGTTTCGACATTTTTGATTTAAGCCCTCATCACGTGATCGAAGTCGAAACGTTGCGAGCTCTTCACAATATATGTATATTATTCGTCCATAGAAGGCCGTAACACTTAAATTATTTATTTAATTAGATTATATAATGGACGTTAGTTGTAGTAGAATTTAATATTAAAGTTCATCATATATTTCTCCTAAAAATATACACAAATTTTGAGGGACTATAAATGATAATTGTATGATGTCGGAAACGTTAACAAAGAATAATAAATTAAAAAGCGTTATTATGTTGCTCATAGTTTTATTTCCCCTAAAATAATTTTTCGGCCGCATAGCAACCATCATGAGTCGCGTACACTGAATATGGAGGAAAGTTTTGGTAGTGGCATCAGTGTTACTGATGATGGCTGCTATGCAGCCGAAAAATATTTTTTTACGAAAATAAAACAATGAGGGACATAATAACGCCTTATAATTTATTCTTGAGGAATTATATTTTATAGAAATTGTAGCACAAACAAGTTTTCGTTTATCTGCACTGAGGTTGATGTGGAACTGTTAATTTACAGAATTGTTCAGAGATATTTATTATCGACCTATAAAAACTACCCAGCGCCAACAGGCAGTTTAATTTTTCTTCCCCTAGATGTGACCTACAAATTTGCGAAATGTGATGCGCACATATTTCAGCAGCAACTCTCCACCTCTCTGACGCACTTGATTAATGCATGAATATAATCCAAAATGGGATTTCAAGCAAAACGCGTACATATTTATCACCTTTAAATTTACCCTTATTGATTACCTTTAAATAAACTCACGTAATTCACAAAAAATAATGTACAAGAACATGATTCTATGCATTCAATAATTAACCTTTCCACAAGAAAAAAACTAGTACTAATTACAAGAAACACCCTTAACATGAATGGCAAACAACTCCCGAAGGAATTCTGAATACGAAGGGTAACTAAATCGTATCTGGTTCCTTAGACAGTCCCTAGACAGACGCGCCTCCAAGGCTCAGCCCTGATCACTGGAGCCCGGCGGCCGACTCGCCGCCCCTGCACACGACGTTTCGCGCAGCAGACTCATCCACCTCTGACCAGTTCTCCTCAGATCCTAATACAGGAATGTCTCACAATATTCACTCAATGAGCCTCTAAAAACTTAGTTCTTCCACGTTCATTAAGCGATTCGCCACCTGAGCGTCAAGAACCGAAATGCCCCGTCCTCTCTCCTTTAACTTATCTCAGCTGTATCCACATACACAAAAAAATTAAAAAAACAACACCAAAGAATTAGATATGAATCGAATTATTGGTACAATATACGTTTGAAAATGACGGGGAAAAACATACTGACTCGTCTAGACATTTTCACAGAATTTCACCAAGCTAGATGAATACCCGATATACGATAAGGATTTCCATATCGAATAAATATTCATCTACATATTTTCGATAAGAAAATAATATCGTTGGAATTCCTATGTCAATCATTATATAGGGTGTGACAATAACATAGCAATATTACATACGAGAAAAGATACGAGTACATAATATTTTTAATGCACAATATATAAATAATAAAAACAATAAATAAACATGATTAAATACGTAATTGTAAATAAATGATAATATAAGGAGTCGACACGTGAAAATACAAATGTATTCGAAGCAATATGTTTAATTTAAGTATAAACAAATAATGAATCAATTCATGGACAAACAGACTAAATTCAGAACAGTTATATTTAGGTCGCATCAAAAATATTAAAATATCGGGCTTGAAGGATATTTCATGAGTAGCTAAAATTACCCAATTATCTTAATGAAAGTTATTTTCTGATCCAAAACATAATAACTCAGTGAGCAAATGACTTGAATCGCTAACGATTGAGAATACTTCTTATGCACGGTTTCACACCGTAATGAAAACTGCTCGTTTTAGAACTTGAAAGTAGGTCATAAATTCTACGAATATAATATGTAGTTAATTTGGAAACGTAAAACTGGATTTTCCAAGAACCAAAAAAATTGATATTCTTGTGTTAATTTGAATACCTCCAACGTAAATAATTAAAGGATGTGAATGATTATAAACAGGTGTCAAATATGAGCTGCGCATGGGGTACAAATTGATTGCCGTAGAGCACGGAATTAACAAAAGAGTAGATGAAGGTAAATACCCATTTTGTAATACTTGGTTTCAACAAGAAATGATTTAGTGGCTCGTAGATAATCATTCTAGTTTGTTATACCTTCTACGTGGAAAGTTATTTATAATTATTCCAAACAATGGAATCGATTGAACCTTTACTACAAATTAAAAACTTAATTCGAATTAAAATTCTTCATTCCAAGATCTCATTGTATTTGTCTCTTTTATTAAATAGCTCAATATTTTCATTGATTCCCTTATTTTCTATTGATATGAAATAAAAATTATGATGGTTTTTGGATGTAGAAGTAAGCTACGTATTCCAGAATCTCTTCTGAACTTTAACCTAACTCTGAATCGAATTTCATTCGTATTTGTCCACTTACGTAGACTATAGGTTTGAGCAAACAGTAAACACTCTTTCACAATTAGGCGGGTTGACACGACACGTGTTCACTCGGACCGAGTCGATGTAAGGTGCGATGTGAGGTTAGGGTTGACACGTCGTCGGTTTCCGTTATTTTTTCAATAATAAAAAAATACAAGAAAGTAGCGAGTGGTTCGCAAACGCAAGTTTCGGACCTATAAGTGGATTTTGGGACATGGGGAGTTAGGAGCATTAGACAATTTTTTAAAAGAGGTAGAACTTGAAGATAATGATACCTACAAAAATCACCTGAGACTAGGTACAGTACCTGGTTGGGGAAGGGGGAGGGGAATCGGGAACTGCCACGCGCCCTGTGGCCGGTTTTTGAACTTGGTAGTTTGCGCATAACAATGTTAGGAGCGCTGAAAGCTGTTAATACACCGTTAGTATGGGAGAGGGGCGTCTGGTTTATAGTCTGTGGACTAGGTACAACACAGTTTGATAAACATTTAGAACTACTTAAGGCAAAATTCAAACAAAAAAAGATCACCAATATGAAGGCAACTTTACCAGACAAACTCAAATTACAGTAGGTAGTCGCCTCTTATAGTGTTTATTATTTCAAAACATCAGTGGCATTGATTCCTGGTATTTTACCATACGGTCCGTGCGTCCTTATTTTTATAGTCACGATTTCTCGCATTCTACAATACCCCTTTCTTGTCATAAAACACTACAAAACGTACATTTTCCCTATTGGATAATTTTTAGTGCTTTCGCGATGAGGTTGCTCCTCATTCGTCGCCATTTTGATTCGTATACTGTTCGTATCCGAGAAAAGTAGACTCGGTCCGAGGGCGCTGCGTCCAAGTTAAGCTACGCGCGCGCTGGGACGTCAACGGACGGAAGGACGTTCCGAGTTTTTGCAAGTGCGGAAGACTGCGCGCTCTGGTTCGGGAACTCCGGAACCCAGTTGGGTAAAGGGAACGTTCACTCTCCAAGACGTAGAGGAATAGGATCCACTTGTTACCTGCTCCCCATTCTATTCTGATCACTGAACACAATACAACAGTGGCGAATGCCTGGTCCTCGTGAGTGCCCGCGGTCATAAACTGTTAATGGAACTCCCAGAAAGTTTTACGGCCATCCCGAACACTCCAAAAGATCTCTCTCTGGGAACTTTTAGCGAACGGCGGCAAGTGCGTGCCGTCTCAGTCGGTTCATACCAATGCAAGGCAACGGCAAGAACTTTTGGGAAATCCGGGACGGCGGCGCTGACCGTCCCATTGCGCGCGTAGCTCTACACGGAATATGCGTTGACACGCTACGAGTGGCGTCCGATTGATCATCGGTCCCAGTAAACATCAGTCCGAGTAAGGTCTTGTCAAACTGCCTTCATGTAAGTAAGAATTGAGAAAAAATAACAAGCCCTTGTGAGATTTCAACCGAATCGTTATTATAATGAATTTCACTATCGAACAAGCCCTCGAGATCTATTTGTACGAATGTAATGTAAGTTTCTGAATAAACGTAATTATAGGCAAGTTTAGAAGAAGTTTTCATTTACACACTAACTTTCCTGGAAATTATTATTTCATAACTTTCACTTGAAAATCTCGTTTTCTTACTATATATTCATTAGTTTCTTGTATAATGATAATCGTACCACGAAGCATTTTTAATTCTTTTCTTGGTCTCTATATCAAATATGGGAACATACAATCTTTCCATCGCCTCATTTTTTTTCTGATCTTTCATTTATCTTCTGGATGAGAAATAGTCATGACTTATTTTTCGTAATGAATTCATACGATTCATCTTCATTGATTTTAGTGGATTAATATCTTTTAAAATTTTAACTCAAATATTTTCAAATGCAGTAGTTTCAAAATTTCATTATAAATAATTTTGAATAGGGGCGGGGGCTATTGGAATAATAAATCTCGTATTTAGGTTATTTTAATAGTTACGACTGATAAACAGTATTTTCAACAATATACTTTATAATAATACGTACTTGTGAAATAACTTGTGTTTTATTAAATACAAATTTGTTGGTATTCTGTTAATATTATAACACGCGCCGAAGTATACTTTTATATTTATCTTTTTTTAAATTCTAATGTGTTAAAATGTTAAATCCGCCACTGCCTTAGGACCTTTGATGGGAATTGATGGGATGGTCCCTTGCTTGTTTCCAGAGAGTAAATTGATTTATTGTCCTCCCTGTGGTCACACGCAGTTTGTAAATTTTGCTTTTTTGACAATAAAGTTTATTATTAATAATCGAATGCCATAAATTTAGTTATTGAATTTGAGAAGTAGAAATATAATTTACGTATTAACTCAACAGTGTTGTTTTTCGCGCCAATACGTCTTTGTAAAAGCATAATGAAATTGCGTGAATTAGTCTTTCACTGTGTTATTTCCCCACTTGTAATTTCATAGACAATCGCGTCGAAAGGTCCACTTTTCGTATTAAAGGAACTTTGTTGCAAGACAAACATGGGTTATAAAGAAAGGGCGATGAGAAATCAATACAACAAAATTCGCTTCTAATGCGAAGAAAAGAGCCGGTTTCTGAGAGAAGTGGGGAGGCATTGCCGATTGAAAAGGGAAAGTAGAGTCCCCATCTGAAGAGAGGAAGGAATTAGACACCAAGTAAATGGTCGAAAGAGATAGAGTCATTTGGACTATGGAAGTGCGTGTAGCAATCAGAGAGAGAGAGAGAGAGAGAGAGATGGATAAACCAATCGGCTTCGGACAATTTCGTCCGTGAGTTACACACACAAGGTACTCTGCATCCCACCATATCTTGGTCGTCCGCGGAGAACGGCGGGCAATTTCACAAGCCGACAAATTTGCGTTGTTGGAGCACTCTGCAATGTAATTTTGTTTTGAGATTGCATCCAAAGCAATCTGCGTTATCTACTACCAGTGGGTGTATCAAATATTGATTTTTGAATCCTATATTGATGCGAATAAATTCCTTCAATCGTATTAAAAACACCTGGCCGTCGTAAATTTTTAGGTGTAGTGATCAGAGAAGATTAAAGGATTGCATAATTGAATATTTTAAGTATTCTCGGGTTTTGTTCTTCAAAAAACTTCTGGGTTTATTGTACAATAGAATTTTTTAATTATTCTAGAACCTTCGACGGGGTAAAACGGTGGAAACTGAAAACATTCCAACTCGCCATCTGAGAGACAGAAAACAGTTTATTTATTAAATAATCAAGGGACAGATGATTATTATAAAGTCGACTTTTATTACTGTGTCGTATATGAACTCGTAATAATTTCCGTGGCCATATCATCCACAACACTGATGTTTTTCTTTCTATATAACTATAAATGTTTTGAATGTATTAGAAATTACTAAACTTTACTCAAGGATTTGGTCGAAGAATATGAAAATACTAAAAGAGAAAAAAAATTAAGATTGTTCCATAATTTACAATGTTTGGTGATCAAATAACTTTGTATTTGTATATGTATTTTTTTTTTTTATTGTTTTTCATCCCACTTGAAGTTGACAATAGATGTGTTTAGTGGAATTGTTCACAATGTAAAATCTGAACACAATATTTAATTTTGTCATAAATTCCATTAAAATCAAATTAGAAAACATTAGACTGTAACTCGTTTAGACTCATACAATAACTCGACACTATCCATAGGAATCTATAATTCGCATAAGTACAAATTTACCAATTAAAAGTGTACGATAGACGTTCAAGCAACAGTGTCTCCAATATACGTCCGAGAATTATTCCATTGATAATTACTCATCACGTTATAAAATTATGTGCCCCTCCGTTGGCTCAGGGGATAGAATGCTTGCTTGCCACTGAATCACTCCGGGTTCAATTCTCGGCGGGGTCAGAAAGAATTTGTAGCTTTTCACTTAAATCCTTAGTTCCTATGTATCTAGGACAAACTCTCCTTCTTCTATCCATCTCCTTCTACTTGTAGTATTGCTAACTCTTACTATTACATACTACTACTCCTAACACCTTCACGTGGGCGAAGTTATGCGGTCCACCTACTAACAATAGTCCTACTACCCATCTCCTACCTGCTATTGCCCTATGTAGATAAGCTTCAATAGTACGCTACATCGCCCATTTACATATATTACAGTAAAATATAAAAATGATAGGAAATGAACATATATAAACCGTCTAGAGTAAGTTAGGATAAGGTGCGCAGATGCATCAAGGGCAGGGCTACCAGAAGGGAACTGGAGGGAACTTCCCACCCTGTCGCCATCCGATGGGAGCTCGTCGCCCGCACTGTCGTAAAGCGACGGATTGGCGGTCCGTGCAAAATGCATGGAGCAATATCCGGCCGAGTTATTGCCCGGGTAAAAACGCGAAGGTAGCTGCTGCTAGGGTCTGTGGCGAAGGGATGGAGGGCGGAGGCGCAGTCAGCAGCTGAGGGCGCGAAGGCAGTTACGTGGAGATTGGAAAGGGTGGTGATGGACATTCGTGCAAGGAATGAATTATCAAGTCTATTTCTACACTAAGATTAATTAATGAAAATACTTCTGATAATTAATACTTAATCATTCTAAACTTACTACTACAATCAACGTCAATTATATAATCAAATTAAATAAATAATAGAAGACTTTCGACCTTATAACGGACGAATATTATATATTTTGTGACATAAAGTTGACGTTTCGACTTTATATTTAAGTCGTCGTCAGGGGCTACAAATAATAAGAAGGAACATAACAACTGAACATGATATTTATCGTACATCTAAACATAAAATATCTACATAAACATTTTATAATATTGTAAATACAAAATAATATCATGTTCAGTTGCTCTGTTGTTATGTTTCTTCTTATAATTTGTAACCCCTGACGACTTAAACATAAAGACTAAACGTCAACTTTATATCACAAAATATATAGTATTCGTCCATTATAAGGTCGAAAGTTTTATTTATGATAATCAAATTTATTTAATTTGATTATCTAATTGACGCTAACTGTAGTAGTAAGTTTAGAATAATTTAGTATTAATTGTCAGCAGTATAAAGGTAGTTGAAAATAATACAATGATAAGAATTTTCTTTAATTAATCCTAGTGTAGAAATAAGTCTTAATTCTAAAACATAATTTTAAGTGGTTTTTGTCATTCTATAAGATTCACAAAAATGGCGTTTCAAATTGTGTTTAGGTCATTTTCAGGTGTTAATAATGAATGAGCAAAGTACTTATACAACATGACTTTACTTGACGTCATATCGTCATGTTGACATATACTATTACAACATGACAACTGAAGACGATTCTGCTTTTTACTTTCCGATTATGCAGTATACATAGGGGAAGTATTGTAACCGGTCTAAAATAAAATTTCGGGATTCCTTTAGATCTATACGAATTGTCTCCAGGAGGAACTACTTTCAACTGACGTAAAGAAGTTTGTTTATCTGATAATTCACGATCAAATTAATGAAAATTTAACCAAAGTAGAGAATTGCCTTTGAATGCGTTAGGAATAGAAACATATCATTCTTCGTTTGCACTCCGCGCTCCACTTATTGTTTCTTAAAATTCAAAATATGAATAATTTTAGCTCTAAATGAATAATTTGAGTTCTCTTCGATGACATTTTGCACACTTTACGATCAAACTACGAAGAAAATTTCTGCCTTTTGTGACATATAAGTCTTCATTCAGCCCTGAAGATAGTAGCACTAGAAGGAGTGGCATAAGAAGGGTGCGATATGGAAAAATAATCAAAACAACAAATATTAGTACCAAATTCACTTTTATGGTAGCAGTTGAGACGAATTGTGAGACTTGCGATGAGGTTTAGATACAAGTTTTGCTCTATAGCATCCTTATATATGGAGTCGGATCACTAAGCCAATTAGTGACGGTATTGTCCTTGACTGTATAACCAATTAAATCATATCGACATGTTAAACAGAAACATAACGAGAAAATCTTCCGACAACGACGGGTTAGTTCAACTGGTATAATATGACAATGCAAGCCCTAAGGAAGATATTATTATTGATTACGTAAGCAGAAAATATTTTGTTCATCAAGAAAAATAGAGCTAATATATATAAGAAAATGTATATTTTCAACCAGAAAATGGCAAAGAATCTCTAATCAATGAATTACAACTATAAAATGTTCATTATGACACAGCATTTATTCGCTAGATCCATTGTTAAATTGTAATTTTATATATACCTAATAATGATATATGTTATAATTCCTACTATTCTATAATAAATTTAAATATGTTTAATATTATTTGTAAAGTCTCAAATTTGTATATTTTAATCTTGTAATTTAAAAAAAATTAAATTTTTCGTGATGTTTTGGAATATTGTATTTTGTACTTTATGAATTTTGTAATTTATATATTTCCTATTTTTGATATGCTGTATATCCTTCATGGCTAGTATATTCTCTAACAATTGTGATTGGAACTCAGCCGCCATCCTAACTGAGTTTCTTTCTGGGTTTTCCTATATTGCTTAAGGTAAATACTGGGATGATTCCCAGAATGATACCCCAGAGTAGAGTAATAATACAGTTCTCAAATTGTTTTTACATAATTTATTTGTGTATTTTCATACGAAGAAATTATTATTATGTATGTGTTTATGAATGATATATTTATGCATGAATTGTTTTCTGTATGTATGTATGATGATGACGATTATTATTATTATTAATATTATTATTATTAGTCAACGGGATTTCTAATCTCTGCAGCACATGCACAACAGTGCAACGAGAGTCTCTGTGCTCACTGACACAGGATGTGCAAACGGATAGAGGAACAGAGGAGCGTAGAGTTTCCGAGGCTAATGCGTTCGACACTAAATCGTGCAATTGCTTGCTCCGAGGATCGATGTCCAGACCTCTAGCAGCGCCAACTGATCACACTGGAACAATCGAAGCCTGTACGTAGAATCGACATGGGGACTAGTAATTCATTCTAATGGACCCTTCATGTTTCATAGTTAAAGACGATCGTTCGCCTAATTTACGGGTCATGAAATGATTTTCCATGGTCGGAAAGTTTGTCTGGCAAATGACTTTTTGGGAATTTAATATTGATAAAGAATCATATTTATATAAAAACCGGACAATAATAGTATTAAAGTTTTCTTTTTTTCTTGCAAACGGCTGAACGAATTGTCATGACATCTACTAAACTTGTAACTTGAGGACCGAACTGAAACATCTTAATGTACAGACGGGTCAACTATACTTATCTCAAAGTTACTACCACTTCTAACTTATTACAATACTGACTAGATATGCATTAACAACATTATTGGATAGGCATATTCAACTGTTACGATTTTAACTTTTATTAATACATATACTCGTATATGGAATAGATGATTCATTATTGGCGTATTTAAAGATTAAATTAAGTTCAACCATTTAAAAAATGGTTAGCGAGACAACTCAACTCAATTTAATTTTTATTAATACGTTAACAAGATAAAAATCTTAAAATACATAAAAAATTCTTTAATAAAACTATTTAGAAAATCAAGGTTAAACCTTCACAACATCTAGGGGTTCTTTTTCCTTTTTAATGTTTTTAGAAAAAATAAATTTATCTACAATAATGTAGTGTAATTAGAAAAAATACAAAATAAGAATACAGGGACCCTGAAGATGATTCTAAACTAGCATCAGAACATTGACCTCGCACGATTAAATTGCAATAGACTGTTTACAAAAAATAAAGTAATTGATTGTTTATAATAAAATTGCATAATTAATAGAGCATGTACATTTTTCTTTAGTAAATATTGTTCTCCAAATGTATAATGTTGTAAATCTAGATGCTATATGAATAAATATTTATTGAAAATGTAGTTTGGATTAAATATTAGACCCGTTTCCTATTCAATATTTTTATTAAAATAAAGTTTTAATACTTGGGGTATAATTACGAACTCGTGAATTTCTTTTAGTATCATTGTTTTCGTTAAATATAAATTATTTGCTTTTAAATTCAATAAAAAATTTTTTTGCAATGTTTATTGAAATTTTGAAGAACTTTTCTAAATTCCTAGTAAAATATATCATTGAGCACTTTCATTTACACATGAAGAAACTAAAATATCGAAACTTAAAAAGAGGATGAATAGAAATTATTTCATAGAAACTTTGTCGTCTCGTCGGCAACTTTGCTAAGATGAACTTTGGTCTGCCACGTTGCCATGTATGTTGTAATGCTACGTTGCCAAATTGACAATTGCTCAACGTATGATTTAAGATTTTACTAAGCAANGTTTCGTTCATTACAGCTCCCAAACAGATATTACGAGCTGAATTGTGGTATAAACCATTTTCAAAAATCAGTTCACACTAGGATTCGAACCATCTTTTTTGTGGTGACAGAACAATAATAGCTGTGCTTTAGTGTTCTCAGCCAATTACACATTTGCTGGAGGAGGTAAAATGTCTGTTGAAAAATTGGAACAAATAAATAGCCACTCAAGTTTGCGTGTTTTTGTCGGTTTGACAATTAATGACATTCTTTTTTTCTTGAATTGCCTCTTGCAACACAGCAGGATTTAAGATTTAATAGATTTATGAATTATATATTTAATTGAGTTGAGAAGGCAATAACAATTAAAATTATTTTATTTGATACTAGAACTTTGTAATATTTTTAATAACAAAGTGAAATTATACTTTGAAATTAAATTGACGTCATCCTCAGAATTATTTTAATAATTCTGCATAATATCATTATTTAG
>NNCF01126090.1:523494-572203 GCA_002313205.1 Laupala kohalensis | reverse complement strand
CCTGGCCTCACGTTGTTGTTGTGTTTCAGAGGCTCTGGTTTTTGCAGCCCTGTTTCTCATTTCTTGGAGTCTGGCTTCACGGTGTCCTGCTGTTTCTGAATTTCTAGATCTTGCAACTCTTTCACGTATCGTTGCTAATCTTTTATATCTTTCTTCATTACTTTCAATAGCTTTACGTTTTTTTGGAGGCATTGTTAAGCAATGATGTTCAATTGTTTTTGTTTATAATTCTAAATTACCAAGTGTCGGTTAAGTAAGAAAATTCTTTTGTTGTGTTTCTATGACAGCAAAAAAGTAAACAAATTACATATATACATACATACAAACACTCTCCTTTATATATATATGTGTGTGTGTGTGTGTGACCGATATTGGTGTTGACTTTCGGAGTCACTGATATAGTGACATCCACGATTCTGGATAAGTCCATGATTATATCCGGTTAACCCCATCAACCCTTGGGAAGTAGATGTCATATAAAAATTAGCGAAAATGGCGAATTCACAGCTTTTGACGTCTCTGAGATGAAAGGTGCTACTCCTAATATCGTTTATGTTTTAATTCAGTCCCCATGGAAACGACACACTCCTTTATACTCTAAAGGGAGTGTAAATGACGTGAAACGAAAAAATAATTGAAAAGGACCGATTTTCATCAATCAAATAATTTTCAGGGTTGCTGATGTGGATAATTGATCAGCCAATGCTTTTAAATAACATAGAGGTACAATACCCTGAGGGTGAGAAAGACGGGACGTAAAAATAATGTGGAATGACCTGAATTTAAATCCATCGTGTCCGGGGTTTCTGAGATGAATTATTAAAATCAAAGGGAAGGGTGAGAATTGT
Source organism: Laupala kohalensis (assembly GCA_002313205.1). NCBI lineage: Eukaryota > Metazoa > Arthropoda > Insecta > Orthoptera > Trigonidiidae > Laupala > Laupala kohalensis. Next base: position 571,355 of record NNCF01126090.1, on the reverse strand, counting down.
GTAACATGTAAAAATCATATAACACTAAATAAATCAGAATATAATTACATAGAATTTTGACTTATATGATATCAGAACTCAGCGATGTCGGAAATTCATGTTTGGTCACTGCTATATCATTTTCTATAAATTTAAAATAGCATCCCCTTTCCGTTGGGATATATAAGGGTTGTTGGGGGACTTAAGTGTCAACGGGAATGTTAGTACACGATTCAGCGGTCCCGATAACTATGGTCCCAACACTAATAGTGGTAATTTCCGATTTCTTTTACATTTATTCCCTCTCATCCCCTAGACGAAGGGTGTACACTCGTTCAGAGGGAGTGACAGTAGATTTAAGCAGCGTGACAAATGTTCCTCTTTACTTTAGCATCCTCAAAAATGTAGTCATTACCAATATCGGTTGTTTCCAATTATTTTTAAATATAAACCCCTTCCCACCCCTCCCTAGGGGTGAAAGTAATATGTTACCAACACACTGTTTCTTACCAGATAGTCAGTCATCGCTGTACCAAATTTCGTTGAAATTGCTTAAAGCAGCCGAAAGTTATAGTGCGCTATACATATATACAATGTTATGTATGTAGAGATAAGAATTGTGGAGGAAAATAATTTAGAGACTTAAATTACTGTGCACTATTAATATTCAACCTCAGTTCATAGAAAGGTTGTTTTAAAATCGTGGAGATATATCATGGAAATGAAAATTTTCCATCAATCCGAGTATTAGAAACACCAAACAGTGGAAATGAGAAAGTTTTATAAATGTCTCTTGCATGGAAATATTAATCATAGTAAATACTGTAGAAATTATGTCCTCTTAAAGTACACGAAACCTCATTGTTGTGAAAGTGCTTAATACTAGTTCCGTCCTTCAAAACGCTCAAAACTAGATCTGGCAAAAGTGCTTCTGCCATAACTCGTTGTGGTCGTTTTTTCAGTCCAGTGGTCAAATTCGGGTTTTCTGCGTGTNATCTACACCCCTTGAAGTAATGTCTAACGACGGTTCCGAGGGGTGGTACTGGAGTTTAGGGGGGTGTTTTTTAGTGGGTCGCGATTAATCCCGCATCCCCACATAACCCTGCGTGTGTTGATGCTCTTAGTGAGTCAACAATGAGGGAATGAATGAAGAACGATTCGTCTTGGGGTGAACGAAATGTCGAATTACTATTGTTCGAAATGGGAGCTAGCATCAACATGGACGCTCTAAGTCACGTGATTGCAATCTAGTCCTATCAATGCTCATCTTTGTCGGCAAAGCGCTCTACAAAGGTTGTCAGAACCTACTCTATCTATGGCTTTGGTTGCTCTGAGCCATCAGCGCTGCCATTCGACGAATATTGTAACTACTTTAAGCAATGAGACGCCTAGTTTTTTCAAAACATAAAAACGCGGTGACACACATTGAGAAGATAAGGAGCATGTGTAGCTGTTTCCTATGATTTTCATGGAAAAATAATTTTACATTTCCATTCCTAAATGAAAACGATAAAATTATCTGTCTTGTAAGTTGCACAGTAACAGTTTTCAAAATAGTAAATTTAATGATGCTTAAAAATTAAATTATTACATAAACTCTGAAATAACGATAAAGGGACTTCATATTTTATGTAGAAATATTAGAAGACGATTTGGTTGGAATAATTTAGTGCTGGATACGTATTACTAAATAAATACATTTTACAAAGTAATTATATCACATGTCACGTCAATAGCTACGTCTTGTACACAGTTACTAACTGCATTTCGCTAAACCTTGACAGTTAAGAATAAAAATTGTACCGGTGGCACGTCCGGGGAGACTCTTTTGTTTGAATGTTTTACAAATCAAATTAGTTACCAGTCAAATAGTTTTGCGACGCATGCAACGACGATGGTTTTCGTCCCCCCCCCCCGTTAATGCCGTCGCCAGTATACAATATCTTTGATTATTACTATACTGTCGCATGTTGCCTGTAAGGACATTATGATATTGTTACTTCACGAACATGAAAGGAAAAATATTTAAATTAGTGAAAAATAATTCAAAGCTTCGAACCGTAGAGTCGAAGATTGTAATCGTCTTCGATATAAGCCGCATTGCTTTCTAGCACGATCTTCAAAATCGATCAAACTATTTAGCTCCGAAGAAAATTTTTAAACTGAAAATCGTAAGCCTGGAAGTGTTCATTTTAGGTTTATTTCAAACAATATGATCATTTTAGTTCCTGAATGACTTCGAATTATTGATTTATCACTCATCCCGCACCTCAATATTTTATTATGAAGTTAACGTGGTCTCTTATTTTATCTCCAGTGTATTTTGTACACACAGCTGTCATTACTTTATTTGTGAAGGGTATTCTGAAAATGACAAACGCTCTCTTCCCATAAAAGCATTCAAATTACTGCGTAGTAATTACAGAAACATGAGACTATATCGTCGAGGTTTCATAAGTGTTCAAATCTAATAGGTTTATATTATATCAAGTATACCGTATCCATATGATAGTGCAATTGAAATAAGATATTGTCTACAGGAATCCTCTGAAAGAGCATATGAGAGGACATAACGAAAATGAATCATATTACCTCTATAATCAAATAACACCAACCAAATAAATGAAATGACTCTATACAACCAAAACAAACCTACCTTACGCCTTAAGGTGACATGTATAAATATGCTCCCTTTTAGATTTTTGACCAACATTTTAGTTTTTTCCGAAAAAAGTAATTTAATAATTTCATCTCTGAAAATGATGCGCTAAGATGAACATATGGTCATAAAATGAAAAACAATAAATATATTTGAGTACACTGAATGGTAAATCTCAGAAAAGATATGTACTCTTCTTGCTCGCTTTTAGATTTCCAGTGTCCACGTCAGTTTTGCCGAAAGTGCTACTTAATAATTTTCTCCTTCCTTTGAATCGGAAAATGAAACACCAGCACAAACAAATATATCGGTCGTAACATTAATTAAAATGGAATTTTATGTCGATCAAGATGATTTTTACTTCGTGGGTGTATATTGTTGAATACCAAAGTTATTTAATATACTGATAACTTTTGCCAGAACCAAAATACTTCAACCAAATCTCAATACAAGTTGCAAAATTTAAAAAAAAATGGTTCTGCTCTCTCAATTTATAAATAACATTATTTATGCATCCACGATAAATTGTTTCATGATAATTGAAAAAAATATCTTTTGCAACACATAAATCGAAATTCATTGAAGAAACAATTTCTGACATCTCTTAGTAAACGTAACAGTAGATTATGATTACAAACAATAATTATACGATAGAAATATGGTTCTATATTATAGTATGGTGACTTTTATACGATTTATAAAAAAATGAAAATCTCTTTTAAATAACTTAAATATATTTGTTTGTATGATTAATTGGTTGGTTGGTTGGTTGGTTAGTTAGTTAGTTTGCATTTTATAACCAATAGCTTGCTTTTGCGCGTCACTTTTTTGATGGACCTCGAGGATGGAATGATTAATTTTTTTTGAGGGGGGGGGGAATCGAAAGTGAAGGCTAAACATTTTAAAGGGGTGCAAATTTAGTACATATCCGCTTAGTCATTAACGGTTTATTGAGTTCAAAAATATTTATTAGTTAATATTCTATGACCATGTTGCTACGCGTCATTTTCTGGTGGAGCGGGAGGATGGAATTATTATTTTTTTCCACGACAGTAATTTAAAGAGGAGGTTAAAAATATAAAATAGGTGCAACTTTAATATTTATATCCTTAGTCATTTATCATTGACTCTATTTCTTTAAATTTTGCTTGTATTTGATGACCAAGTTTTTAATTTGTTAATAGTTATGGATTTTTGATTTGTTATTCACGAACATTCAATGTTATTAATTAGAAACCTTGGTGCGCAATGTCAAAAAATGCATGTTTTTGTAATGCGATTGTTTAGTTTAATTGATAAATGTATGTTGTTTTTTTTGGGGGGGGGGGAATTAAAAGTTGTCCGACTCGCGAATGGTGCCAAAACAGGTGCCATGATATGAATGCAGCANTATATATATATATATATATATATATATATATATATATATATATATATATATATACTATATCACACTTTTAATGATTCCCTCTCACTTATAAATATCTTCATAATATTATACACACTATTACACGATAAAAATTCCTGTTTTTGCAAATGCCCATAATTAGTACAGATAAAAAAAACAACAGAAATATCCCATACACTATATCACATCTTATGGAATGATGTTTGCTCTTTATCTGAAGTTTAAGAATTTTCGTTTATTTTGAAAAGAATGAACACATAAAATAATTACTTTCTCATTGCCATTGCAACGTCAATTTCTTTAAGTTGCAATGCTGTTATATTAGATAATTCACACATTCTCACCGCCGGAGAATTTTTGTAGAGAAGAATTCCCGCATGCCAACAATAGAACAGTTGTCTTGAGAGAGGAGATTTGGAATTAAAATTTAATCTTACAAATAATTTACTGTCATTTACACCAATTCACCAATGCAGAAAATTATTTTAGAATTTTACGACATGTTTCTATAGTTGTTACGGTGAATCGCTGGAATAATGTTTTAACGAAATCTGCCGTACAATGCGGAACACATTGAAGTAAAGGAGCACATAAAAGGTCCATGTCATACGAGGAAACTGTATTAAGATGTAATAAATACATCGTTAACACATGCGTTTGCTGCATTTAAAAATCATTAACACTCAAAAGCGTTTTGTGACAAATTAGTCGACTTATTGTCAGCCAATTTGGTGGCACGCATGACGATTTTTGCTAAGATACACGAAAAGGAATACAGATACGCGGTGAAAAAGGTTATACCAATTAATGGTATCCCACATTCTTTATGGAAGGAGTGTGGGGATGTTCTTGTGCATCAGTTAAGTCTAAGTCATAATTTATTTTTAAAATTCGATGTTTTCCATACAATTGGAAAATGAGGAGAGTGCGAGGAGATATTTTAATCGAGTGGTAATGGTAAGATCCTACTTATATTGTAAGTGAGCCAGCACAAGAATTAAAACAAATTATCTATTCTCAGGTTTTTAATCTTGTTGAAAGCTTCATAACACCATTCGAGCACGGAAATTTACTGTTACAAATCTCACTAACTTTATAAATGTGTTGTAGAAACTTTTAATTATTATTATCAAATCAATCCAGTTTAAATGGACTTCTCTAAAACCTTCGATAATGTTGTTTATAAAATATTACTCATGAAAATGACTTACATTTGGACAGCTTCCACATGAAATTTTCTAAATTTGGAATTGCTTTCATCTTCCCTTCCAGACAGGAAACAATTTGTATCATATTCGCAAATGAGCTATTTTGTACGTCGGGTTTGTATTGGTGTATCATAAGATTCTAATTTGGGAACTTGACTACTTTGAGTCTGAGCAGATCAAAATATACGACATACTAAATGTAATGAAAAGAAATGTAAAGGTTATAAAAAGAATTAAAAATAAAAGTATAAAGAGGCCAAATGAATCACGAAAACTGTGTGAAGCCACAAAATGACATCAATATGATCTTTACGTTCAGTATTTGAAATAAGGTCAATTTTGATATGAAAAATGCTTTGCGCTGTCTTTATGAAAATTAAATTTATTATTACCTACGGTTAAGTTATGATGAGAATGTTCGAGAACAATGTATCGCAGAAAATGTTCTGGGTTTCGTAGAGATTCTAAGTTATCTTTTAAAGAACTCATTGTGAAAATTAATGATTAAGATTACAATTATCGTTTAATTATCAGAAATACTGAAGTTACTAATTTTTGTACAATCATTTCTTAGTACAACATTTTTTTGTGTAGTCAACTGGAATATGTTTGCTGTATGGTCTCAGTTTTACAAAACTCATTAAGAATTTGTTGAAAAATTTCAAACAAAATCTTGAGATTTGTGTTCTATAAACATCCTACAAGATCTTCGTTTTCTTGTATGCACTGAGAGTGAATTATTGAAATATCTTGAATTGATTTTTGCTTTTGAAGTTTAACAGTAAAAAGTAGTTAAATAAATAACCTGTTTGGGATCATTATTGGAGGAAATAGAATATAAAACATACAGGAAAGCAAAATGAAGTGCAGTGACCGAATATGCACAAACTTCAGTCAGAAAATTTTAATACATTATTTTCTCTTGATCATTCAGTTCAATTTTTTTAAAATGTCTTTCTTTGGGTTATTCAGCATATTTTGAGGGAAATATTAAAAATCCTAAATCTTAAAGAAAAAACCCAATTTGTAAAGTAATTCATTAAATCTATTTTTTGCCAAAAAATAGCGAGCATAAAACAACTTTGTTCAACAATTTCAATTCATTATATCAAAATTTTAATTATTTCCAATACTTTCAAGTTCTTCAGTTTCTGAAAGTGAAACCTCATCTAAAAACATTTTCAACTAAATTTTGTATATCAAATGTACAGGAATTTTTAGGATGAAAATCTTAATCGAGACTAATGTTTTAAGTGTAGTATTACTTAAAAAGTCTGAGAGAAGTCAACTCTATTGAAAGCGCTTTTCTCGGTAGATAACCTTTTTTTTCTTTAGCGATCATCAGTGCTTTATGCAACACTAATGTAGCAGAGATTCCGAGTTGCTTCAAACCCTGAAGGTGTTTCTTTGCGAACGAAAATCCATCTGTTCAAATAAAAAGATAGAGATATAGAAGACATGAATTACTTTTTATTTATTTTGGCCTATTGTGTACATTACCGTCTTGCCTTTAACTAAGGTCATTGCAAGACACTCGGATGTTACACAAACTCTTATCTATTTGCTACTTTTCTCCATTTAGCCACAGCATCAGATGTTACGCTGCCACATTTCCCGTCCCTGCTGCGAAGAGGCGGACGCTCATCTTCTTCTAACTTATCTACTGCATCTGTAGTGCATACTTCATATCGTCGCTTTGTTAATCTCTCATTATTCGCTATGTTCAATAATCCTTCCCGTTTTAAAAATTGTAAATATTTACACCTCTCTTTTCCGTAATATATGCACTCCCATAGTACATGCTCCGTTGTTTCCAGATCCCTTCCACATATACAGCATCCATCTTCGCGTTTCTTAATTCTATGTATATACATACAAAAATCCCCATGTCCAGTTAAGAATTCAATTACAATTCCATGTAAGGAGAACCATATTCTATTTCGCAAACCAAATGTAACATCCTTTATAAAGTCGTGTGTTGTACGTCCCTTTCTCATGTTATCCTTACGTTTTTGCCAACCTTGAATGAGTTATGAGTTCCGCTGCCAATTTCTTTTTCCAAAATTTTTGTTGTATTTCACTATTATCTCCATTGGCACAAATTACTCCTGTTTTCTTAATTATTTGCCGAAAATTAACCTTTTTTGGATACAAATATATTGGTATGACACCTTGTAGTACATTTATGGCATCCTGTGAAACTGTTTTACATGTGCCTGTAAATCTTAACAGGCAAACCCGTTGTAGTTGGTTTAATTTTTGTTTAACCTTACACAATACTATCCGATTTCCCCACACCCTTACGCCATAAAGCTACTTCGATCGTATTGCTCCCCTACAGAGATTCAATATTACGACCATGCCATTATGGTTATCCTCGCAAGGTGGTACAACACGTCTGACAAATTTGAACCTGAGATGACGCATATCGACAATTTGCTGCTAGCTTGAAAGTATCTCCTCGGAGATTAGTGTTGTCTAGATTGTTTACATGTGTACAACGCAGACACATATATCATCAGTATCAACCAGTGTTCGTTGCGGGATAAAGAACAGCGCTCTCTAGGAGAGCTGAGACGCACTTGGACGGAGCGGCCAGTTGCAATGAGTAGAAGCAGTCATCTCGCGGGAGGTCAACTTGTCTTGTTTTCATCATGATTGCTTGAGTACTCTGAAGATGACATCGGAACTGCACTATGCATTGACTTCGTCTAGTCAAACTATATACGTGTCGAAGAACCATACAACATTATGGAAGAATATGCAAGAAGATTATTAAGCGTGAAGAGATGAACAAAACAGGACTTCAGAGAATAAGTGACGTCAACGCCTCAATGGAGGCCAACAGGTGCAGGCTGAAGTGGCAAAAAATATTTGAGACGTAATCCTGGAGATGCAAGAAAGATGTAGTACATGATATATCTCAGAGAACATAAAGAAAAAATGAATAAAAACCCCTGGTAGTAAGTACACAGTGATGATACAATGAGTTGAGAAGTAAACAAAAAATGACTTCGTCCAGATTGGCTCATGGATTTCACGGATCAATTTAATTCACCTCTTATTCAAATAATCTGAATTTATATCACTACTGAAATACAATTCAACGCAGAAACTGGCTGTATTATGTATTTTTATAATTTTCATTATTTCATGTGTACAAATATTATGTTTAATTTCAGATACAGGAAAATCATTTCTTATAGTTCAATCTCTAACTATACTTGGAATTTTGGGAAGGTCATAAGAATTTATTGCACAAGACTTATATGGTTACCTTGCCACAACTTGAATACCACTGTAAAAGCTACAAAAAAAACGGCCGACTGTACCTAACATTACGCAAATCATGAAACTAAAACGACACTAGTCTTCTACAAATTAAAAAGTTTTAAAGTAGAAAATACAACACTCAATAGTCACTCACATATCGGACGAAACGGTTATGGCATTCGTCTTCCTTAGCCTTGTAGATGAACTATGCTATACCTAATGATATACAGTTGTAGATAATAATTTTAACAATGCTATACAACTGAATCTAATGAGTTTTAAGAGATGGGATTGTATACAAGACCGAAAGAAACGAAATTGGAAGTTTTGCTATAAACAGCTATTCATTCTTGAATTATTGTGGTAATTAAATTTCTTATATTAATCACCAATTTCTAATTCCGTTCTCCAATACCAATAACCCATATCACGCATTCCAACAAAATGTGCAAAATTTGATTCGCTTTTGTAAGAAAGAGTTTTGAAGCGGTACGCATCCTGTATTGTTTATCCCGTACAATAAAATATTACACACTAAGTACACGAAGAAATAGAAAACTTCTATTATATGCAAGATTGATATAAAGATCATGTAAAATGCATTTATGTAAATTGTTAGTCAGGCAAAAATAATAATTTATGAATTTATTGCTTCAGTAATCTTCAACTTAAAAATATTTTAATCAATTGCCTGTTAAAATAAAAAATGACACAAATTGTAAAGTATAGGTTAAAGAATTAAAAATTTGGTTGTTTTCAAATGAAAGTTTCAATTTATTAAATAATATTGTTAATTAAACATAAACTTAAAATTCTTCGGTACTAATAAATCAGTTTAAAATGTATAAACCTTTCAGCAAGTACTTATCATTATATGTATTATAGTAACAATTCTTAGCGTTATAAGTTCCCATTGTCATGCGAAGGACTGACAGACCTAGGATGGCACAGAGAGCGGACCTTGAAACGAAGAGGACTGCACTCTATATTAATGTTTATTTTTTCTTATCGCGCTGCCACGGCTGTACTTGTAAATACGTGTAAGTAGAAGTTCCGAATTGTGTTTTGGTTTTTTAACATGTAAACAAGAGTGGAATAAAGAGCATTATCTCTTATCTCATTATCTCATTTCTTTTCAGAACGAAATAAAACTCCAAGTCCAAACCTGAAGAAGGAATCATGAGGTGCGTATTACTTCTGTGGATTCATTAGAGAATGGTTTGTTTAAAACTGAATGTACTTCAATAAAAGATTTTTTATTGAAGAATTTAATGAATATTTTTACAATAAGTCCAGTGTTACACGCAACTGAAATAAAAGGGTGTATATGAAGGAGCACTGAATCCTAAAAAAATCCATTTCCAAAAATTATCAGATTAAAAACCATGTACAACTACGTTTTCAAGCTTCTGAATATCAACGTCTTGTTACCTCAAAACCTCTGATCTGTTGTATCCTCAAGTATTAAACAATATATGGAAAAGGCAGGAAGATGGGACGCTCACCGTATCAAAGAAACCATGCCGATAATGAACACAGCAATTCTGACACGCAAAGTACCCGCCCCGGTAACTAAACGATGTAGGATTCTCCTGCAGAGGGATAGGAATTTTAATCCGCGGGGTCCTGTAGCCGTCGGCGTCGCTCCGCTCGTGTCCACCCGGCCATGCCGACCCCTCTCTCCCCGCACGCCGGGCTGACGCTACGAAGCTACGCCACACGCCCTGTGACTTCAATAAACATGACCTCCGGCCAGCTCCAATTAATCCGAGAGAATTTAATTAAACTTGTAACACTGTGCGATAACGCCTTTGAACAAGAACCAATGACTTTGTAATTTTAAGCTGCATCGAATCGTGGAGTAATCATCGCACCACAATCGAAACTGTAGAAGTAAACGCGTCATTGACTTTTCTGAAATATTCAGCGAACAGTGTAAAAGGTTTGAGCTGGAAATTACAGGAAACGACGGAAAATATACGAGCACAGTTGAAGTTACACACATGTTATGAGGAGCAAAATATTTGGATGTGAGATACTTAAAATCCGTTCTACTGGAACAGAATACAATTACACAGGCATAAAATATGTACGATGGAAATAAACATTAATGTTGATGGTTACGTACGTTCGAATGATATTTTCTCTACCAACTAGTACAGGTAATAAAAAAAGAGCTTATGCTATTTAAAAGTGACGATCTTATACGACTTGCTAACAAAACACTTTTTTTGACACATAAGTATTTCACTGTTTAAACGATATATTTCCTATGCCGAGCCTTTTCTTTTTCGAAAGTGTCAAAACAACTGAATACTAAACATAATATAATTACGTAGTACTTACAATAACTTTTCTTCATCTTTTCTAAAATCAGAGGTTGTATTATATATATAATCAATATTTAATACAATTTATATGAAATTTCTGAATAATTTATCGAGAAAACATTTATTATACATCTTATATACTCCTATTTTTATAAGGTGGTTTAAGATATCTCTGAAAACGTTCAATTCCTGGTGAGTTATTTTCGTGATTCATGGATATGGAAATTTTTTCATAGTGTACTTATTTGGTTTTCTTTTGCTTTTCATAAGTAAATTACATTACCGAATTTCTTTCTTTCGGATTAATACATGTTAGAAATATATATTCCTCTTACGAAACTAATAAAAATGTATAAAATACAAATATTTTAAGAGGAAACCAGCAAGAGGATTTGAAAATCAAATAATGTAATGATTGATATGAAAAAAATAAATATATTTCATCGAAAGTTATACTTGTCGTAAATGTTTATTAAAGTTCTGTTAAAAAGAAAGTGCGTGCTGTTATAGCGGAGTGAAACTAAACCAAGTATTGATGAGTTTAGGTTTCAAAAACGAGATGAAAGGTATAAGTATTTTCAAATCCGGATAACAACTCTTCTCTTTGTCTGTGATATACTTTCGAAAATGTTCATGGTTTGACCCAAATACGTCGATTTACAATAAGCGTATAGGGGAGACCGGGGCATGTATTCTAAAGGGGAAAGTTTGCCAACGCGTAACAGATTTTTAATGAGCCGATTGTGCGCTTCAGTGGATGGATTGGCTGAAGCGGCGCGTGGATATGGCGCCTGACGCCGAATCTGCGAGGTTCAGCCAGATAGCATCTTTGCTTCGTCATGGGAATCAATTTCATAATTTTTTCGAAGATGTGTACATTTGCAGCTCTGTACTGAAATATAAACAAAAAATTAACGAATTATAATTAAATAATAGATGTTACTGTCTATTCTCTCTATATTTTAATAAGCAGAAAGCCTTTTCGCTCGCTTAGCGAACATCAGCAGTGCTTTAAAACACGCTTTCGGCATAGCAGTTATGCATAACATATCTGACCGAAAGTTATCACATATCTTCTCCACGCGTATGGTACACGGAACGAAATCCAAGCTCCGTCGCAGTTTTCAATTAGCACTACCAAGAACTTTATGATTACGGTATATGCGTGCATTGATACAAACGTTTATGTGTGTAGTTCAATTGTGATGGGAAGAGGAGGGGGGTGGAACGACTTTTCTCTGGTTTCTGTCCACGACCCTGGAAGACGTGCCACTGACTCGGTCACCAACCCAGGTTGCACATTTCCCGTCAACAGTGTGCGCGCCGCTCAATTGCGGATGGTTATTAAAGTACGTCTCACGGCGTTGATGCGTCGTTCGTTAGTGCTAAATGGTAGCATCTTGGGAAGTGGAGCGTGCATCAGAATCTACGAGAGAGTTGCATTCAAGAGGGATCGCATCGTAGACCTGCGTGGAACAGATGTGGAGTCGACACATCATATGAGTCGTGCAGATGTGTGGAACAGTGGAAGCAAGAAGGCATGCACCATCCAAGTTCCATTTAGACGACTCCATGAGGTTAGCCGAAATGAATTTTTCTATTCTCAATCGATTCGAACGTTCTTGGGTTTAAATGAAAGTGTAGACTTCGCTCAATTTCTCTCAGGCAATCTTGTACTTTGCTCAGCCTTAGTTTTTTTAAAGTTAATCATTGAAAATATTTTCAAAATTGTGGACAATCCGGCTAAGCGAATATCCCCTTAATATGATCACGGAATAATGAAACTGTTTTATCGATGTGCTTGGACCTCCCCGACTTTGCTCACTCACTACTTATGAGTGTAATAACTTTTTTTGTAATACAATATAAAAATCAGAAACACTGTTTATTACGCGTCGGCACTTGTAACATGTGGCTAAGAATTAGCGCCCAATTTGAAATCTGCCACGGTACAAACAACATGAACAAGCTCACATATTCCATCAGTACAACAGGTGCTATTCTCAAGAGGTAAATGCTTCGAACAAAAAAGAAACAAAATTGATCAATTTTACTTAAGTAGAATATCCGTTACTATCACTTTTCTGTATAAACTGACGTTTGTGATTCATATAAAGAGAGAAGTACTAGAATATTGTGGATAACTATTCTTTGCTTGCCATTTTCATAAAAGAAATTAATGAGTAAATCTAAAACGCTATACGGACAATGTGTATTCATCTACTCCACACCAATGTTTGTACCTTGCGCTCCATGACAATTCAACTCTCCTTCTACAAGAAACTTGTCATAAGAAATAAAATGGAACAAAAATAAATAAATACATAAGATACCGTCTTCAGATACAGGGTAATATTGATCAATATTCTCCGACAAACACGGGTTTCATGCTTACTCATCGATTAACTCAGATGTCATGGGGTCACCGCATACTTCACATTTGTAAAACATATACGGATTCTTAAGCTATTCTGATAACTAAATTAAGTGTTTCTGCTGGTGACCTTCAGAGAACATTCGAAAACTTTTAGTTACAATAACTAATGATACAAACACAAAAATAAACTCAAAGGCAAGTTGGGTGATAAAATTGTTCTTGTGTGGCATGATAAAAAATTTGTGATTTGTACAGAATGAGACATCTGAGAACAAACCTTCAAACAATGAGCTCTGTAGAAACTGGAGAGACTATGTTTGGCGAGACCGTGAATTTGGGCACCGTGTCAGTGAACGAATTGTAGTAGGGTGACCACCTTTCATTTTTCGTAGACCCGGAGATTCTTATAAACTGGAGAGAAGGGGGTTAAAAAAGGACGAACAATTGAGTTTGCTTGTATAATTTGATTAGAACGGGAAGAACAATTTTAACGGTTTTAATATTCGCCTTTAATCATAACTTTCTATAATATTTCACCTACTCTTGTACATCTAGTTTGATTTAACCGCTTTCTTAGAACACTAGAAACAACAATGCATTCTGCTAACACTTCTGCAATATCACGCAATACTTGAAACTAGAAGAAAAAATTTCCCTATAATTTTTGTTGACATTATATTCTTTGAATTCACAGAAAAATAAGCGACACCAACTTTGTTGAAATATTTCTAGTAAAAACTCGGAGATTACAACTTGCCCTCAGCCCGAAGAGTAACTTTGAAAACCGGAAACTTCGAGTCATATCCAGAGAGGTGGTCACTCTACATAGTTCTCCTATTGCCACCGTTGATCCCTTTTGAATTAAGCGAAACGATGTCATGGCCTACTAGATCAGCTTTTCGTATTCAACACAACGTGCTAGACATAGAGATCCGTTCCAGGGGTGCCAGCCCATTGAATAGTTAACATCACACTCCGAAAGGACCTCCAAGGGAGTTGCGTATCCAGTTTATTTAGTTGAGATCACTGCACTAGAATGCCATAATAGTAACTAGTCAAAAAGCAAACAATCCGTGTTGAATGTTTCTGCACATTTTATAATAGGAAGCTCCTCGCAACCGGAACTGAGTGACTTACTGAGATAAATATGGAGGCACTTGTTGGCGTCACACGAGAGATCAACAGCACTTTCGAATTGTGTCAAAAAGGATACGAAAAAGTTTTCGAACCTACTAAAATACATAATTTTCAGTTACTTTAGTATCGAAACCTAAATATATAACTTTAGTTTAACGTAACTGAAGTTACGAAAAAAATCGTTTCTCGGATACCTTTTTGATTTTATAATATTCAAAGACAAACTTTCTCAAAACGTGGCTGTAACAGAATTTACAAACCAGAAGAAAGTGAGTTTGCAAAATTTATACATTCAGCTCAATTCAATTTTGTAATCATATAGTTTGATTAAAATATTTTATTCTATTCTAATTAAATTTCGTTTCATGTGTTCAAATCTATTTTTCCATTAAAATTATTTGTAATCCGGATATTTCAGTATGTACTTATATGAAAGTGTTCCTTACAAAGATCTCGTCTTTCGAAAAGCTCTGTAGGATGAGGAAAATGAGGAAAATAAGTGCGTTCGGCAGAAAACATTGGTCTATTTTTTTGTAGTTAGAGAATATTGGTCTCCTTTTTATTGAGATGAAAAGTTGTTGTTTTGGCGTGTAGTATCCATTTATATTGATTGCACTCGGCAAGAGCTCTTTGATGGAATATCCATCGTCGCCAGGTCCTGTACAGATTATAAAAAATAGTACAGAAATGTATTACTTATGATAAACATTTACATATTACATATATTTATATTACATATGATACAATTTATCAAATACTTTGCTTAAGAAATTATACGTTTTAAATACAGAAAATAACATGAGTAAGAGGACTGACAAAATACAATGAAATTATTTGGATCAACAGAATTATAATTTAATTTACGTTGGTTAGTAAACTGACTCACCTTACAACCAAAGTAACTTGAGAGATAGCTTAAAAAACTTTTCATTTGAATACATCTTTACTGGATATCTTACCATAAATGGCAAATTATTTGTTCATTTTTTAAATGTGTATCTCGGAATGCAAAATTTTAGAGAAATAACACCATATTGATGAAGCAAATATTCCACGAAACCTCTTCGAACACAACTTAAGAATGATACAAAACATCACAGAACGTGAAAAAGTAATATTTACAAAAGCTCGTTTTACACAATACATACGAGTTAAAAATAAACAACAAAATCTCTTTGAACTCGATGTTCGAGGTACTCTTGAACATTTTATCTGAATTTTTTAAAACAGACGTAAACCGCGAAAGGCGCCACTATGGAGAACGCAACCTATAAAAGTCTGTAACAAAACAAAAATACTGGATAACATGGGTGCAATCATCTCTATTGCTACTGTTGAGTCATTTCTAATTTTACCTCGGACTAGTTTTTTGCATTATTTACGAATCAACCTTTACAATTCGAATTCGGTGGACTTCATCGAAGTTCATTGAACCTTTTCCAAAACGAGGTGTTTGGTGAACACCATTTATACGCCGGTCAGACCCTAAATAAAGTTTTCAACGGAACAGTATATTTTTTTAATTTTCAATTGGTCGCTTTATTTACAAAAATTATTAGTTATGTATAAATGTGTGGCGAGGTTTCATGCATGCACGCCTTTCAAATTTCCCTTAAATAGAGCCGCGGACTGTGCATAAAATGCCTTGGTATTCACTCTCATTGAACAGTATATTGTCAAAATGTAAGATTACAAATCCTCTAAATAACAGAAAAATTATGTTATCATACCTTATCTTGCATAATTCGTCAAGAATGACGCGAGAAAAGAGGATAAATACAATGGGTTACTTTTTAGAATCAATACAAAGGATAAGAACTGTTTCAACATCACGTTTATTTCAGAGTTTTACTGATTTCTGAAAACAATTCATGGATATGATTTCAAACTTTCAGTGCGCATTAGTAGAGATAAACTCCTTTATCCGTATATAGCTTTCTGAGAGCAAGGCAAATAAGTTTTACTTTTTCATACCATGTTCTATATCACAGATATCCTTGCATGTTTTTAAAAAAGTAGTAAAATTCGAGTTAGGTATACATTCGAACATTCTTTCGTGTTATAATTTTGGCAAGTGAATCGTTGACCCATTTGTTTAATACAATCCTGCATTGCAAACTTTTTACATTACTATGTTTATGTGCTGTCCTCAGAAAAGGCTCCTCTTTTGGTTAGCACTTGCACACAATATTCTTTCTACATTCATCATATCCATACTCATTTTCATTTAATGTTGGATTATCATTTCTCGAAAGAGAACCAATAAATATTTGAACCTTCTAGAATATTCAAAAATAATCATCAAGGCTGGACACACTGTTCGTATTTATAATTATACGTACTTAACAATTGCTGCACGCACTTATTGTGTTTTAGAGATTAATTATTGTTACAACTTTACTGTTAACTGAAGAACGGAGTAATTTTTGTAGCGTTATGGACTCTGGATTCAAATTCTCTCACAATACTTTAAATGTGCAGGTCATTTTCTGTTGCGCATGATTTTCAACTATGGCGCAAAGCTGGATTTTCACTCTAACAATTTTTCTAAACAACATGCGAGATAAAAACCGGGGAAACGCAATACAGTTACAAAAAATAATAATGAAAGTGTCAGTTTGATTCGACTAATTTCAGTGAAACTTCACCTAAAAGCAGTCATATTTTCCACAAAATCTCCTCCTAGCTTCTCCTTTTCTAACCTAGACACGTCCCATACTTTTTGCGTGGCGTCGACAGCGAGCGAACTCCATTCGATGAACGTTAAAGATTTTCTGTTCACTCGAAACTCAATTATCGAAGCGGAACGCATGTCACGGCCGCATCCCCTCCACCATTGTCCGGGAATCAATCCCCGCCTCTTCTCCTCTCTGTCGGCATCCTTTTCGCGCGTGGAAACCCCTGCAGGCCATTTTTTCGTCACGCGCGCAAACCGAATTCCGCACCGCTTTCTGACTGATTAGTCATTTGGAGGCGGAATTGCGAACAGCGAACGTTTCGGCGCGCCCTCTCGCTCGCAGCACGCTGTGACAGGGTTCGACGCTTCTCGTGCACTTGCAAGCATTCTCCGCGTCACCATACGAGCCACGAGTCAAAGTAATATTTACGACTAAATGACTACTTCTAGAAATTAGGCGACACCATTATACCACTCCGCTACGGGTTCGAAAGTTATAGTTATGACTACATATCTCCACACACTTTTCACATTTTCTCTTCGCTTCTTAAAGTATCGAGTTTGAGAGAGTTATAACATTTGTTAGTAGAAATAGACTAGGAGGCTTAAAGTTTCAATTTTCATAGAACCCTTTAAATTTTCCTCAAACTCTAAATCTATTCAATGAACAAATGAAACATGATACTGAGTTTTTTGAAGAAATTTTATAGTATTGGTATCATGAACACAATATATTTTCAAAAGAACATGGATTTCGAAAAAGTATTACGAGCATATTCTTGAAAGTCATTAAGTTAAATATCAGTCAAAAAGCACTCGAAAAATCGTTCACTTATTCTATGGTGTGACTTAAAATAAGGAACTCCTGCCTGAGTAGGAGTTCAATTACAAAGATTTATTTGATTATGTCGAGTGGTAGATTAGGATCGGCTGTGAAATCGATGTTTCGCCTGAAGATTATCTCATGTTACAATGTGACCATACATACATACCATACAGTCTAACTCATCTTAGCCCGCGGCCATTCTGTTTTTTTAATGATCCGTCGTACCGGTGCGGGATGAGGTTTGGGAAAATATTGCCCCGCGAATGAAACTAATGGATCATTTTTATTTATTTATAACGCAATATTTTGATTCTCATCAAATTCATATTATTTCAACCTGGAGAAATGAATGACTTTCTACATTTTTAAAAAGTATTTTTAATATTTAGTATTATAACAATATGTTTTCATATATCAATGTACGAAGGTATTAAATTAAATAATTCGAATGACAATCCACTATAAGCGCGCAAGACAGAAATATCTAAATCATTAATGAATGTTCAACTGGTTACGGATTAAGAGTTTATGTACCCATGGACCTATAAAGTCTCATAACCTAGAATGTTGGAGTTGCGGTCCATAAAGTTAGACGTCACGGTCGAATCGTGATGTTTTGACACAAGAAAACTAATTGCAACAGCTCTCGTCGTCGCAGCTTTCCATCTTTGATAATCAGTCTTGCAAACTGCCAGTGATGTTCTGTCAAACACTGTCTCGCATCTATCCCAATATTCCGCGTGAACGAGAACAAAATCTAATGTAGATATTGGTGCGCTATTGGCGGTGGAAGAGCTGCTGCTTTGCGGACGATTTAAAGGTTGCGTGCACGGCTTCTAAAAACATACTGAACATGGTAATGTGTTTAAATCGTGGAATGGTCTGCTCGATTTACAAGGTAAAATTTTATTTTCCATACAGTCCCACATCCTACAGTTTAATATGAGTGAGGGCGCCAGGTATCGCACCCCCTTTAGTGATTTATTTTTTGTACATCACAAATAAATTACAAGTGTTTCCCCGTTGGTATTTATGTTTAAAGTAGTTCGTGATAAATATTTAGAAAAAATAAAATAATATTTTAATCTAAGATAGAATTTTCTTACATTAGTGAAATTCGCATTATAGATTTAATTGTAAGTCGTGTATATAGAAGAAAACTAATATGGTTATTGGAAAATAAATGAAGTACATACAAGCTGCAGAGTTAGTGTCGAAAATCGTCGTAGATTGGGAGTTTAAGAAAAAACGGTATATATGTATGTTACTTTTTGATTAACTACTTTGAATGTCTTTTCAATTATTAATTTCTTAAAAATTTATTGGCTGGAATTTACGAAACAATATTCTTTGACACAAATATTCTCCGAAAGGCATACTCCTATTTTCCAAGGAATGAATGCAAAAATTACGAACCAAGAAAAATGAATTGTATGATAATTTTGGTCTTATGTGCTGAAAGTAAATAAATACAAATAATAAGGGAGAATGAGAAAGAAAGAAATTTTGGAGTAATAAATAGATAAAATTATAGGTATTAAATCCGCCTCTGCCCTTGGGTCCCTGATCCGAATTGATGGGATGTCCCTTGCTTGTTTCCAGAGAGTAACTTCTCACCCCCGTGGTCTCAAACAGTTTGCAACTGCTTTTTCGGCAATAAAGTTTATTTATAAAGAGAAAAGGGAATAGATATAGCAAGAGAAAGAGAGAAAAGAAGAAAAGAACGAAGGAAAACAAAGAGAAAGGAAATAACGAAGGAAAGAAAAGAGGAAAGAAGGAAAGAGGAAAGAAGGAAATAAAAGAGGAAAGAAGTAAATAAATGAGGAAAGAAAAAAATAGAAGAGAAAAGAAAGAAATAAAGAAAAAGATAAAGGGATAGAAAGGAAGGAAGGAAATTAAAGAAAGAGGCATAGGAAGATGAAAAAAAAAACATAATTCTAGCTGAGAACCAGCGGCTTGCTCGCGTGAATTTTGTAATATGTCTGTAACTATTCTTTCTTACATTGATAGCCATTGAAAATTTTATCCATTAATGATGGAGGTTTGATAGTATTGTTGTGTACCAATCCATTATTTTCACTGATGTAATTGAGAAACAGTTTTTGGTAAACATCAATTTTTCGTTTCACCCCTTCGAGGCGAATTTTCGTTAAGTCCTTTCTTACCTGTCATTTTCGATAATTTTTCGTGTCACGCTCTTCCCAAACCTTACCTTTAGAGGTGTCGTGCATAATGTACATAATGTAACAATGTTATTGGAAAAACGATTATTTATCTCAGAATACATAAAAACCATGGACTCGACCCTAATATCGGTCTTTTTACGTTATTTTGACATCTCGCTTTCCCATCCCAGTATTAAGGATATCGTGCTACAATGTGATCTCAACTTAAACTTAACGGCATTGATAGTTTACAAATCTCATCAACCCTAATACTATGGGTCCGATGCAATTTTCATATTTTCATATTTAAAAATTAGTTTTCAATTCTTTTTATCCATAAACTCATTTCTACCCCTTCCACCCCACCCCAAGGGTGCATGTCTTTCATGAGGGCTTAGTCAGAGTTACTCGATATCGGAATTTCTCTATCACCTCAACGACTCCGAAAATTATGGACTTGTCACTGGTATGTCATGTTCGGTATTTTTTCAAGGTATCCCCTTCCCTAGGGGTGCTGGAGCTTCTTTATATTTCCAGTATGCACACACAACAAGTACTGTAAATACAGTCATAACAAAATATTTATAGTAACGTACTATTAACTTTTATCGTTATCGTTTTCTTAACTGCTAATATTTGATATATTTTTTATTTCATGTCAATACGTTTGTACTGTATTATCAAAATATTTAAAGTTTATGTCTATGCTTTAGTTTAACATGTTCATAGTGATGCATTTGTATTCATACAATCATGTTTACACGAAGTGAATCCGTCATTAGACTTGCATATGATTAAGGCATTGCCAATTACAGATTCTTTTAAATTCCAAAATTCGTTCTACGAGACGTTAGGGAAAAATTCTTAATAACATTCTAAATTCATTGATAATTTATCTGTTTGGGAGAGAAAAAATACAAAAATTGTGAAAACGTTGTAAACAAAAGAACATTTATCCATTTCGCTGCCAGAGAATGAAGTTAATTATCGAGTTTTTCGGGAACACAATTCCTTTTTATCAATAAATAACTCCTTCCAATCACTATGTATCTCAGTTACAGACAATCATTATAAGGCAGAAATAATGGTATACAACTTTTCTTTAATTACATTTGATTATTACATTCTTTGCCAACGTTTTGAGGTATGGTTGACCACTTCTTCAAGCCCAGAATATAAAAGACAATCAAAAATTCTCCATTGTAAAAATTCATTTTTATGTCAAAGTGGTCAATAAACGCTCCAGCTTATAATTAACCCAGAAAATAATTTATTCTCTGAGACAAGAAATATCCAGTGAATTTTTCGTTCATATTTCTCCACATACACTACAAAGACGCAAGTGTTTATTCACCCAACGAATAGCAGGACAATGACTAATAAATCACTAATTAATTTTAATTCTACAATATGACCACAATGCTGTTTATGAATCCATATTGTATGTGAAACTATTGCTTTTGCTACCCCTTACTGCGCAGAGCGAGCACTAATTATGACCGTCATGGGACCGAAAACATATTAAGCATCAATAAAAATTTAGCATTAGACAAGTTCTTCTTTTAATTATGAAAATGCTCTCAACATGGGACATTTATATTCACATTTAATTGAAATGATATTTATATTTGCATCCCACATCCACTCGACGCTTCGGCGTTAAAAAAATAGTTGGAAACAAATTTTTATTGAAATGACACCTTCGCTCTTTTCAGTGAATCGCATTTCAGTACTAAGAGTTTTACCAAAAAAATGCATCTATTTATATTCAGACATTAAAAAAACGAATACTTTTTGTATACCTTAAAATTAAACTAGAATTTCATCATTAATTTTTTTGTTCAAAAATTGGTTGTTGCTTCATCCAGTTCATTAAATCAAACTAAAAGTGAATAAACATTCAAACAAAAAAATGTATTTATCTTCGAGTCATTCATACATATAAGTTTAAGATAAAGGTTGTCAGAGTATTTACTAAAACCACGTTTTATCACTTTTATAAACTAGATAACCAAATCGTAAATATACGTAGGTAAGGACTTGAATTGGAAGTCGGTCCAGTTCACAAAATGGACATACACTCTTGGCTATAAACCAATTCATTAACTTGCATAGAAACATATTATACATTGATAAGTATCTCGTTTTTTTATTTAGACGCATTCAAAAAATTAACAATGTAGTCAATGACAGGAATTAAAATAAAACGACAATATTACAATAAATATAACTAAATTAACTTTCATTGTATAGGTAATACTAATTGCGTAGAAACAATCAAATATTTATAAAAAAACTGGCACAATTCCCACTAGGTCCAGAGACAGTATAACAATTATGCCTCTCCCAACACTCCTGAGATTGTATGTCCAAAGATAACATAGTTGAACAACGTTTTAAAATTTAGAAATCTTGTCGCGTATACAGGGCACATTTTTCTACGTCACATTATTATTTTTTGTCAATACCTATTATTTGGTTACGTAAAAACTATCTGCGTCAGTTGGTAGGTAAATACAGTGCGAATCTAAACCGTATTCTAGAGGGGGGGGGAAATTTTATAATAATTATTATAAATATAGTTATAAGTATTATTACAAATAATATTGTAAATATTATTATAAATATTTTTGTAAATATTATAGCGATTTTGTATTTTAATATAATACATTAATTCATCATATAGATAATTAACAATTCATTAAATAGAGACCAACTTTATTAATTGTTTAAAATAGTAAATACATATTAAAGGATTAAGATACATTTTATCAATTTCAATTCTATTTGCTGAAAGATCAGGTCTTCTTCACCTCTGGGTAAATGTATACTAAATGTAATGGTAATTTTAATCTTATGCAAAAATATGATTCACGAAAGTGAAAAAACGGGTCCTCGTCTCCCCTAAAATTAACACAAACTATAGTAGTCTAGACAACGGCAATAAATAACGATTCACATAACACGATTAACAATTTTTGTTCTTATCGCCCTCGGGGTTATTAATAGTTTTAAAAACTTTATTCTGCAGTATTATATTTCAGTACTTTCATATTTTTCTCTCAGCTAATACTAATTAGAATTTTCTGTAACGTCTCGATCCGTCTTGTGACGTAGAAAAATGCGTAGTGCTTAGTGGTGTAAACCAAACTTAAATTAGGTCGAAGAGCTTGCGAAGTCTGGTAGGAAATATTTTATCTCTAGATAGGTTCTTGTATTACAATGTTAATACTGTTCAATATTTCTATATCAATTTTTGGGATTTGATGGAAATTCACTTGCAAAGACCGAATAATCAAATGGAGAGGCAGACAATTAATGTCAGCACTTCATTAGAAAACAGGTAACGTAACTTTCGTAGTAAATATATGTTCTTTTATTACTTCCCAACAAATAACTTTTCTAAAGATAACGCAAAATTATTTTTGGTATCTTGAATGACGGAACGGTGAGATCCGACGCATGTAAACCACTAGGCAACAGAAAATAGATACGATATACTTAAAACGAAATAAGAGTGTTCAATTTTAATGTAAACCAAAATACCATAAAACAGAATTGTACCAATATGTCTGAAACGGTTGAAATGATAAATAATATTTGAAACAGACAAAAATAACTTCATCCAATAAACGATGAAATAGACCATGAAGGATAATTACGAGGTTATTTTCATCTCACCATTTGTTCAATGGTATTCGAGTAATGACGCAAGGGGAAATTCACCTAGACGTCGCAACAAAACAAGGAAAATGCCTCATCCATTTTTGAAAAGCCCTCCGCGAGTCAATTCGATGAAAAGCGTCAGAAAAGCACTCTTCTCGTGTTGAACCCTTTTCTCTTCATCAACCAATCTCCGTAGAAGAGAAATCCCGGACTTTTCAAGGAAGCAGTTCTCCAAGTCAACACTTGAGGGAGTCAAATGAAGCGGCGCTTGTCGTTTGGGAGGAGATGGTACTTGATTGGTGATTCCGTGGACGGTCGGAAGAGGTGGGGGGGGGGGCGGCGTCAGCAGGCCGCAGTTCGGTGGCGGGCACGCATGCAATGCGTTCTTTGCAGCTCAACTCGAAAAGTCACTCACTCCACTCATCAGGTGGCGTGAACTTGTAGACACATGTAACACACGATCCAATAACTTAGGTCAGTATTACACGGTATATTTATATGTCATACGCACGATCAAAAATATGTAAAAAGATATGATCGAAGGTTCTCTCGATAAGACATATGTCGTAGATTAATGATCAAAGTTGAACTATGATCAAAGTTTGTGCATTACACAGTCATGTTTTTGATTATATATCTTTGCATAATGGAAAATGCTCTGAGCGCCCCAAAAAATTAGTTTTTTGTTTTAGCAAAAAAACGTTCTTCTTGACAACGCCAACACTGGTAATCAGTCGAATTGCCTTCGCTTGATCGTTTAATTCCTTTGACGGTCAAAAGATTGCGTGGTCGTACACATCGTTGCGAGGATAACATGTATTATGCAATAACAGTTGGAGAAATCGATTTTATAATATATTATTATTTTTTCAACAACTAGTCAAAACGCGTGACAAATAGATGGTTATCAAACGCGGCACATAAACTCTTTTGGGTGCTATCCGTGATATTTCAAGTTGTTTTTAATTACCAGTGGCATTTTGAACACACTCCTTATTTTAACTATTTGACACAACAGTTTCATCAGAAAACCTTTCCATATTTCATTTATTTAAATTATTTCAAATTTGGATAAAATAGTATTTTCTTAAAGTACCATTAGTTATAACACTAAACAAGTAATCTATGGTGATTTTTCAATTATCTCCCATCTGTGATTTTGGTTCTTAAAACGTTTTCCATTTACATGTCTCAATTTCCTTTCTTTTTCCATTCAGCCTCGAAGAGTAGGGTAAAACCGGAATGATTTTGGGACGCCAATTACTGTGCTTTTGAAGCATCGCGTTCCATTACATTCCCTTTATCTCTCAGAATCGAACTACAGAATAGAATTTTAACCCTCGGCGTAAAAATAGATGGTGACTAGCATAACGGGTAACTATTTCAAAAGCATAACGTAACCAAGGCAAACAAAACGACGCAATTGATCGGACAACTTTTCAGTAACCTCAAATACTCCGCACTTCACGACATGAAACCTTTTTTATGCCTTAAATGTTTATCACGGAAACGAGATTTGATTGCACAATGATAATATTTTTAAAAACGTTATTAAAAATTTGTATTGAGACTGGATTATTATATGCTTTTTCAGGATATAAATCTTGAAAATTAAATACCGTTCCCAAATATATAATAAAATATCTCGACCATCTTTATTAAGTTTTGTTTTTGAAAATTAAATATATATTATTTTTATTTCATAATTATCATTTAATTTTTAAATGGTATATTTAAAAATGTTTATTTGGCTGTCAAAACGTTATCGAGGCAATTCGAATGTATAATTAATTCTATTCGTATTAATTTCGAATTATAAGTTATTTTAATAATTAAGATTGATTTTCAAATAGTACCAAATAGTTGGTAGATTTGATAGTACAACGATTTTGTTAAATAACATTTTTGTATTCTATTGAATATAAATTTAGTCATATTGTGTTGATATTATAACAAGAAGCTATTTGTATTCTTCTCTTTGGAGGATGCATGCTATGATTCACCTTTGGGAGCAGAAATGATAAATCCACCACTGCCTTTGAGCTCTTGATCGTAATTTAAGGGACGATCCGTTGATTGCTTCTTGAAAGTAAATTAGTTTATTGTACCACAGTTTGTAAGTAAGTTTTTTGACTTTTGTTAATTTATTTATTATGTGTTTACATACAAACATTACATACTTATATACACATACAAAGACAGTACGAAACGAAGAAATAAATAATAATGAGACAAATCATTAACACTTGTCTAGGATTGTAAGTGCACTCAAGACTGTGCGAATATCATTATTACATCTTCTCAAATCTCAATATTATAATAGCAAAATATTTAAGGAGGTTACGCTTCTGATAATTTTTCCTTTGCCGACTTGAAAAGCCCCCGCGAGAAAATTACTTCAACCTTACTGGGATTCTCGGAACTTCGTCGCGGAAAGTGAGAGAATTAATCAACTGAGGAACGACCAATATTACGAAGCGCGGGAACATTTTCTGCCTCTAAATTCATTTTTACGTTATAATTGACTATTGAATGGATTTCGTGTCTCTCAAATCGCTATCACCATATTTGGATATTTAAAACAGAATATCACAATTGGGATAACAAACTAATCGAGATTCTTCTCTATAAAATTCTTGACGATGTTATATTATCATTTTCATTACAATCTCTTTGGACATTATCCATCGTCTTTGCCTGTTTATATCTTCACAGCTGGTGTATTTCATTTGCAACGTTACGGACGTTCTATGTTAACGTCCGTCTTCAGGTGTCCAGCACCGGTATTCGAACCAGGGTACTTTGGTTCTCAAGGCGAGGACGTAACCCCCGGGTCACTGCACCCGGAGGTGTAGGTGATATGTTTATCGTCTTGTGTTGTGCTGCTCTAGTATTAACACCAATTATTTTTATTACTGGTTCGAATACCGGACGCCTTAAGAAGGACGTTGACATAGAACATCCAAAACGTTGCAAACGAAATACACCTGTTGTGAAGACATAAACAGGCAAAGACGATTGATAATGTCCAAAGAGATTGTAATGAAAATGCTAATAGAGATTGGTCGAGGTATTTTTTGTTACTATATTTCTTGAGTAAGTAGCATCTGTGCAACTAACATGAGCAGAAAAAGTGCTCTTAAGGAGAGAAAAAAAATTAATGAATAAGAGTAACTTACGGACTGAATATCGCAGGTAAAACTATCGAGATCGGGGGTGAAAAATATGATATAATTAAAATATTATGATATTCATATAAATCCGAATATCGAAGAAACAAAAGAGGGAAATCTGTAAATTGAAAATAACAAATAAAAAATGCTCTGTCTTTCAGAGAAATAGAGCAAACGAACTTTCATTTATGTTCAAACAATATAGAACTCAAACAGTATGACGTTTATATAAGAAACCATACTCATGTATTTCAACAAATTAACTTTCTTCTGATGATATTCATATTGTAATTCTCTTCGATATTTACATACAACAAAATAGAAGTAAATTTCCCTTCTCGATTATAGAGTTCTCGTACCCTCAACCTTACTCATCTCAATGTTTCTCTCCCTCATAAATTCACGAGTCGAATATTATCTACCTTGTTCATCTTTACTATTTCTTATGTTAACATTCTTAATCTTACTAAGTCCACAACTGTCACTCTCTGGGATGGAACAGTACTCCGCATCTCTACCAGCGTTCTCACTCTCCATCTGTCGCAAGTGGCGCGCCACAGTGTGCGGGTTTGAAAGAAGATGGACAAAAATATTTCGACGCATTTGGATTAACTCTCTTTAGGATATTTCCTCAAAATCGTGACGAACAAATTAAAGTCATAATTTAAATGGATTTTAAAGTGAGAAGAAAAACAAATATTTCTGCTCTTTTGCCTTCTATAATCGAAATAATTAAAAAAACTGTTTAGCATTTATTACTTAAAATGTAATTTTATGAGAAAATCGTTTTATTATTTTCATCGTTGTTGCACCAAGTTTGGTTGGAATCATGTCGAAATCTGTATCCACAAACGCATTTTGAATTGTTTATTCATGGAAATAAAAAATGTGGCACAGATTATTGTTCTCAAGTGCAACGCTTGGTTGTAATCCTTCACCTACCACAGATAGAACCTTAAATGGAAGGATTCAACCTGGTTTTAATCTAGATCTTCAGTCTTCATGGCTGAAACTTCCTAAGCCTAGATGTCCACAAAATGACGATAAAGAACATTTCACAATATAGTGACATAATATTACTACATTTACGTCACATTTATTTGAGCTATAATTTGTATATAAGCTTTCTTCCTTTTTTAATATTTTATTGAAAACTAATAAACTTATGAAAATATTTTTACGAACTTTTAAATTACATTAAATTGCGGCTTTTTTCATTGATTTTCACCTAAATGGTTTGAAATTACTTTTCCCATACTATTTTGACCGAGTAATCTCACATTCGTACACTGTGCGCTTCACCTCGCAGGTAAGGCACGCGACATGGTTGCCTCTTCCTATGTAATGAGTTAAGAAGTGTGCCACTGTAATCAGTCTTATGCAAATTTCATTCTCCGAGACTCATCTCGCGCCTTCCGACGGCTGGGGCGAGACAAACCCCTCCCCCGGTTTTACAGGAGCTGTATCGTCCCTTCTCCCACGATTCTTCTCCAATCTTCTCCACACCACACTCCGCCCAGTTCTCCGACGCTAGTCACCCCACGATTCTCCCCTTCCCTATCCCTCTTTGATCTTTGTTTCTCCCCATATTCGCAATTTCTCGTGATACATTTCTACTTTTGCTCCTTTAGTTTCTGTTTCACTTCATTTAACTGCAGGTCTTCCGTACTTTTTCTTCTTAAATTATTGTGTGATCCAGGTATCTCTTTTCCTCCCAATAAATTGTTGAAAATACATTATGGGCAGGAGTGACGAGTAACTTTCGAATTGATTGACAAATTCTCATAGCATTTACTTATGAAATTGCCTATTTCTGATAAATGGATTTTCAAGTTTATTCCACTAAAGAAATTCATATAATGATAGTATTTACATCTCTATGTTAAATATGTTAGAGTTTAATATATTATACGACTCTAGTTGGACACGCAATATTTATTGCGAATTTTCTAAGGAACAGAACGTTTCAACCTGTTCGGTAACAAAATGTAACACAAGGCGTAACAAATGATAAACATAGCAACATAACAGAATATGAAATAACGTTAACATAACAATGTAATATTATAATCCTAAATATGTTGCAAAAAAGCAGGAAACATACACATAAGTTAAAAAATAGCAGAACAAATACTCAATAATTTTTTCTTATTTGTATGTAAACTTAACACCTTTTATTGTATTTTATAAATACCATTTCTGATATGTAACGTTAGTAACATTGTTTCTTTGTCTAATATTTATACTTGATACGAATCCATCAAGAGATCATCATCTTTACACTGAGATGTTACTACACTATATTTATTGAACTTAAATTTTGTTCGTTTTCCTGTATTCTAGCTTTCAACCCTCTTTTTTATTTGTCGTATATATCTGGTGCTGCAAAATTTGTACTTCATTTTATACACTACATTATTCCCATTCGTAAGATGTTCCTTTTCTTTTCCTTCGGTTCTAAAATTATTCTTTTTACCTTTAAACGTAGATATTAATTTAATATCTTGGCAAAGTCCCCAAACGGGCTGAAACATTGTGTTCTGTAGAAAGTTCATAATAAATTTAGTGTGTGGTCCAAATAGGGTCGTAAAGTATAGTTAACTAAAACAATACTTGTTTATAAAGCTATGGTACAGTGGACAACAATTGATGTACAATTAATAACTTATTTGGATATTCTCAGTTACCAAGCCTATGAAAATACTTTGGAATTTTAACATGGAATTCCAATGTCGTTATTCGACCAAGTATGAATCCAATACTGTCAGTTTGGAAATTATTAAAGGTAAAAAAAGCTTTAATGCAAGACCCCAAAAAATTATGTGAACGTAGTGCATTCGTGTATACACGATTGTGATGAAATTTTCCTTTAAACTGAAGTCATCCTTCTTTTAACATTACTTGAAATGTGTTGCGAATATATCTAAGGGAATAAATTTATTTTGAGGTTCCTTTACATCGACTTCTTTTGTGTTGACGAAAGTCCTCCAGGGAAAGATGAAAACTTCCCTTCCCCCGGGGCTCTACCAATTTTAGGGTGTCCTGGAAATTGACACACCAATCCAACCGGAGTGGCGTCAATTCTTCGGCAATTTTATCTCACAACCTCACGAGAATATGACATAATCAGTGGGAAGAGTTATTTATATTACTCAATTTCCGGTTCCGACTAATCACTAGATTCTCCAGATGATATTACTCAATTCGTCTTCAGAGAATGAGGCAGATTTTTAAAAAAATTGTAATGTTTCATTAATTTGTAAGTTACAAGATTTTGTGTTTTTTACTTAAGGAGTCTGTACATGGTGCGTGTTGACAGATTCGAAAACAACCAAATACTACACAAAATATTCCATATTGCATCCGGAGTTTTTCCAAAATCCGGAGTAATTGAGAGAATTGTAAGAAATATCACCAATGAGTGTGTTGCATTTGAAATATAAGATTACGATTATGTACGAAATAATTGATTAATAGTTATAAGACAATACATTAGGTGAGAAAATAAATCCTTTCTTTTCTAAAATCATTGAATCATATGGGTGGAGAGACTCCACTCGGCTGTGTTACGTTTCTGTTTGCCCTACGAGATGGCTACGAAGGGGTAAATATAGACGACACAGGCTAATAAGACAAAAATACTAATGAGGGACTGTTACAGTGGATTGAAATGTATAGCAAAGTTTAGTATCTCGAGAAAACCTGCTGTATATCCATTTAGTCCACCTCCGCAAACTCTAGTTGGCTCAAGATTTGGACAAGACCAGCGTATTCTCCAAAAAATTAAATGACATGATTGATCACAAAATTATGAACAAAAAGAAACAAATTTATGAGGGGAAAGTAAAAGAGAGGTTAATGGAATTTTGAAAAACTATCTTCCTCTTCAAACTTTTCTTATAATCATCATACTACAACTTTAGTTATAGTATCTTCCACTTTATATTATTATTATTATTATCATCATCATCACGTTATAAGATGCCATGGTGAGGCGCAATTGCTCGCGATACTTTTCCGCTTCTCTGAGCAAACTGTACGCGAAGCAATCAACAGGGCTGTTATTGGTTTAAGAAGGCGATAAGAAGCACTGGTTGTCCCTCACCACAGCGAGTTCAGTCATCCCCACCTCAGTGAGGAAGCTGATAGAAATAGCCTTTCGCATGCCCGCGTGATGCTCGTGCGGGCAAAATGGCCGCGACAGACAACGGTCCCTAATCTACCTACTGATACATTAATATTAATATCATGACAAATCAAATATTATCTCTTGAATGTGCCCCTATATACAATTGTTGCGTTCAAATTAACAACAATGTTTTAAATATTCATTTAGTAGCAAACATTAATGTGTCGGTATTTAATATGTATAACATTATATATCCTCTTTGCATCTGGGACTCATTTTGTTTCTCTCTCTTTATTACTCTCCGGATTTTGATTTTACATTCAAATTTCGCTGTCAGTTCTATTTAATCTTAACATTAATCTGCTTTGTTTTAGCACAATAAATGAAATCCTATCTTTAAGGCACTTGCGTAAAATGTTTCCAGAATTATTATTTTTTCTTGGGGCTTTAGGGCTCGCCAACGTCAAGGTCATTAGAGCTCTTAGAATTGTTGATTACAAACAGCTGACAAGGTCTCTTGATGAAATGAATGTTCCACAAAACTATCGTTGAAATGACAGGAAGTGTTTTTATTTATAGACCATACTTATGTAAGCACATTATCTTTATTTACTAGAAATAAAATAAGATGTGGATTTGGAAAACACAAAATATAATACAAGTTTCTCAGTAATTTATAAGGACTTAAATGTTTGTATTGCAAAAGAGAAGTATTTTGTAGAAGGATTCTTAGTGAAAGTGTTTTCCTGGTAAAGTAGATGGTCATGAGCAAAACTACAGGGATAGTACTAGTGAAGTTTCTTTCGCTTTGCGTTACAAATAAACAAATGAATTACTTATGTACTACTTTAGAACTTAGGATTGTAATATCATTTCTTAAATTAAAATAAA
Organism: Laupala kohalensis; assembly: GCA_002313205.1. Taxonomy (NCBI): domain Eukaryota; kingdom Metazoa; phylum Arthropoda; class Insecta; order Orthoptera; family Trigonidiidae; genus Laupala; species Laupala kohalensis. The sequence goes on along the minus strand of NNCF01126090.1, from coordinate 539,457 downwards.
TTAAATTTCATTTCGTTGTTAAATTTGAAACTCGTGTCCCGCGAAGATTCTCGCCTCCAATTATTCACTTACTGCCAGAGGCTAATGGTTTGCCAAGGTTTTGTTCCTCACAGTTCATTTTAATTTATTTTAGTTACCAATAAAGGGACTGAGAAAAGTATACTTTAGGTAAATAAACATATATACTTTAGGTAAATAAACTTAGGGTAAATATTATATTTACATAGTGAAGTTCGGAGTAGAAGCTCTAAAATTCGAGGATTTTTGCCACCTTGCCCTGAATTTATAATTTTGTTAATGACATCCTTACACGAACCAGGACATTGTGTTGAAAATAATTATTCCGATTTACTTCAGCAAAATCTCGAGACTCTAAATGAGACTGCAGATGTTTTGCGTAAAAGCGACTTTAGTGAGGGGGGGGGGCAACTTCGGGCGTGCAGTCAAGCTCGCGCGGCACGTGACTGCCTGATCCAGTGCCGTCGAGGATAATCGCAACCCGGAAGTGCAAAACGCTCGTCTCATCTAATGCAATCTCCACTGGCGTGATCTTCGTACACGCTCAGAGCGTGCTGATGAATCCGGCTGTGTCTCTTCTTCAGACCTCGCCTCGCCAGAAGGTCGCTCGCTTTGCAGCAGCCACCATTTCGGTTTCCAACTCCCTAATCCATCAAGCTTACGCATTTTATTTAGTTGGCCCTTTGCCACCTCCTGTTTGCAGCCACCGCGTTCCTTTCACCCCCAGCTGGTTCAGAGGAAGTCCTGTTCCCCACCGCACTTCGTTCGGCAGCCGCGCTAATCGCATCACCGACGGGAGTGGCCCAGGAAGAGACGAGGAGGCGAGGGCGAGGTCGGAAGGCGGAGGGTCGGGCAGCACGCGCGCTGCCATGCAGAAAAGATAATTACGCGCACATTCAGCCAAATAATGACGTGGGAGGCAGGTGGCGGGAGAAAGGAGGTGCGAAGGAAAGGGAGAGGAGGTGCGAAGGAAAGGGAGACGAGGAAAAAGGGGTCTATCGATTCCCACAAACCGCCTCCCGACTGTTTAAAGGCAAAGGAGGATTAGTCAAGATGAGGGAAGCTCATAAGGGAATCTACTAAAAAGAGGAAGGAGTAGCAGGTAAAAACAGTGTTAAGGGCTACAGAGCCGTTGTTTCATTTCCAAGCAACTAAAGTTATAGATTTATCACGTCAATATTCAAGATATATTTTAATAGTAATTAGGTATGTTTGTAGAAGATCATACACATTAATTTTTATTCCTAATAAAGTTATGGTTGTTCAGTGTCCAAACTAAGATGAAAATTTTTCTATATGTTTTAGTTAAAAATTTGTTATAATGTAATTTTTGTGTACATTTTATCAATGCACAGATTAACAGTGAACAATTGTTCAGATGATTAAATTTCATCAAGAAATCGCAAATTCCTCTGCGATGAACATAGTTAAGACCTTTCTGTATTGATAATTTTTAATATATTTCGATTNAAAAAGTATAGAAATCCAATGTTTGAAATTTGTGTTGGTGTGTGGGGGGGCATTAAAAAATTTACTAGTTAAAGAATAATAATTCTTTTGAAAATCAGTTTAAAAATTATAACAAATTAATTCAAAAATATCACAGTCATTTTAAAATAATAAATATTTTAAATTCATAAGATGGAACGAACAAATAAACTGTAAAAAAATATATCATTCTGAGATCTATCGATACCGCTGAAGAAGCAGGTGCTAGTATGGTATAAAGTCCGAGAGATCACATTGTGTGCATCAAAAAGCAGGAAAGCGCGAACCATGAAGTGACAACAGATACGCAATCTTGTTCAATAGTTATATGTTCTCGAAAAGAAAGAGTCCTTGATATTTGGCACTGACGATTCATTGCTTTATCTCGAATGTTTTAGTTAGCTCTGCGTGATCCAAGTCGGGTATCTATTTTGTTCTATTTTTTAATTAACTAAAACATTGTCTTTATTCAACGTTATTATGGAACAACCTGTTGCTTCAGCAATAGAGAACGAGAATGTGCAAGACCACTGTATCCGGTGTTTCATCGAGGTAAGCGATTTTGTATATCATTTTACTGGCTGTCTGAAGTTAATTACAACAAATATTATTTGGAAATTGAATACATGCGAATTATCTTAACATATTTTCTTTATCTGTGTGATTATAAGGGGTATTTTTCCAGAGTAACTGACTGACTCATTTATCAATGCTGAGCCTAATTACTGAAACTAGAAACATGAAATTTTCACTGTACGCTCATTTTCTAAACGTAAGCACTCACTAAAAAAGGATCCCTCTTAACTGCAATTTTTGAAGGGTAAAATGTATGTTCTTGGATTTTCTCTTTTACTATATCATNTATATATATATATATATATATATATATATATATATATATATATATATATATATATATATATATATATTTGATTTTTCTATATATTTTGCTAAATTTAATATTTAAAAAGTTAAATGAAAGGCTAAAGATTAAAGTTCTGTTATTTTCAATATTTTACTCAGTAATGTATGAGTTGGAGATGTTTGATTGTGTAGTCCTGATTGTGAGACATTGATATTTGCAATGAGATAATGATTGAAGATAGAAAATTGAAATTTTCACACTATGTTTCACTTATGTTGTAGATGCTTACATTGAAAATTGAAATTGAATAGAAAATATTTCTAAGGTTGAATTGGGTGAAAAGTGATCACTCGAATCTTCGATTTTCACTATATTTCTGGAACTAATTGAATTATCATCTTGGTTTTCGCACACAAACGTTGTTAATTTAAATACCGAAAAATAGGTTTCTCTGTTTTCCAACATTAGAACTTTTATGTATCCAATGGAGTTTTAACTCCAATGAAGGTGCCCAATCACGTCTTCATGTTTTTGTCGTTAAAAGTTAGTTACAAATCAATTTTCGTACGAAAGTAATTTTCTTGAATGCTTTTTTATATAGTTTAGTGTACTGAAAATAAAATGAGAAAACATTTATTGCATTTTTATTCGCAGCCTTTTCAAAATCGTTCTTTACTTGTAATGTCACTAATTATCAAGAAACTAATTTTCTTACAATATAATGACCTCATCCCACACATGTTAAAGCCTTCAACGAAAGTTGACTTTACAACTCAATTTTACTGAAATAATGCCTTTTATAAATTAGTGAGTACATCATCCGAACAAACAAATATTAACATAATTTTGTTTACGTTTAACGTCCACAGCTTAAGCGCATGCTAATGCAACGAATGCACAAATGCAAATTATTGTGTTTTATGTTATCATATTGTATTATTGGACTCGAGTCACCGCGTTAGGTGCGATGTGGCGTTTTAATTCAATTGAATTAAATTACACTAATGAGATGCGATGGGATTGGAAAAGCAAGCGAGGCGCAAAATACCTAACAAGGAGTCTGTTGAAAACAGTTACTGCTGTCTCCCTAAAACAAACGGACATTGCTTAATATCAGTTCTCATGTGTTATCACATTAACGTGTTTGGCATAAATATTTCTCATTGAATAGACAGGATGATAACCGTCGTTGAACCTCAAATTGTCATAATTTAAAATAGTATTAAACAATTATGTTAGATTTCATAAGGATAATTATTTTATTTTAAGATTATTTAAGAAATTAAGAAAAATATTGAATATTTAGCCGAGTTAGTTATCACAACGATGACAAAAATGCGATCACTCGATGTGCATTTCTGGATATCATACTCTTGTCACGGGGCTGACATTATTCAAAGGTTTATAATATTACTCAAAGCTGACACTACGCAAGAATTTTATAATATATTTCCAAGGCGGATCTTTAAATCGATAGTTTAATTAGTTAGTGTAATATTAATTGTGACTCGCCGGCCGGACCTCCGTGGTGTCAGCCGCGAGAGATAAGAACTTTTCCTGTTTGTCCCGTCTTTGTGGTGAGNCCGAGATGACACACGATCGTATGACTCGCCACGCCACTGCACTCTGTCACCCCCCTCCGTGTGACATTCCTCCCTCTTTCTTCCTAATTGCATTTAAATGCATAAGACAACGCCTTACTATCTCCACAAATTATCGTAGAGCCGTGTGCAACGACTCCCTTCCCAATGACTTCTCCTACCATGAAGTGCTCCTCAATACATTCAAATATCCACATGGAACCCCCCACCCCTACCAGGGTGCTTTCGGGAAGTTACAAAACCAATTCCCCCGCACACCGCCCGTCCGAGGGCCTTGCCTTCTTGCTTTCTTCTGCTATGGGGGACTCGCTGGAGACGATGTGACGTGCCCGAGATTGGGTGCGTCGGCGACGGGACGCAAGAGCGTCCCGCGCAGCCGACAACAGTTTTGATGACGGTCTGTATTGACGATAATTGGAAGCATATGGAACATTCTAAATGGACCTTGACGTCCTTACGAGTCTGTAGAACATGTTAATGCAATATATTGATCTCTCGCTCCAATAAGGGCATTTAACATAACTATGTAGTCACTTGCTAATGGGAGCATCATTATAACTTTTCAATTATAAGCTCTCTTCGAGCTTAGGTGCAAATTCAATTATTAAACCTTTGTTATAGTTTATATGTGTCAATGTTTTATTAACCAAACGCCAAAACCTGAATAGAGAATTATTCTAACTATTGCCAAGCGAGTATTCTAATTATTTCCTCTGGGGTCTATCCTCCCCCGACGTTGGGACAAAGACAACGCTAAATATATACATAGCAACGACCAACGCAACATTGTATATTATTGTTGTATCGCTATCGACCAACGCGACACTCTAAATATTTGATTATTACCATCTTCATTAGCAAACTTCATTTTTTCCAATTATCGTTTAAAGAAGGAATAACCTTTGAGTACTAGATAACGGTTGAAAAATGTTACATGAATAACAATTATTTCTGAACCAATTTAAATAATTAATATATTAAAATATATTATGATGTACATACAACAATTTGTATGTAATTCGATTGGAAACCAACATTTTTTGGACAGTCATATTTCAGAATTAGATATTTTTTGTACATTGGTAGTGCTATTGGTTTATATAAAGTATTACAAAATTTCAGATTTTTTCGACTTGTAGTTATTAATATTCAAAATTTGGAAAATACAGCAATTTCTGTCGTGTTTCGATGTCTTTTAATGTCTATCTTCATGACTATTTACTTTAGAAAATTGAAATCTCTGCCATTCTCTTTACTTTTACATGACTTTATGCGACGTGCAACTTGATTGTTTTAAAACATGTAAAAAAACATTGAAAAATGAGAAATATTTCTATTATTTCAAAATTTTCAAACCCACTATATCTCTACAAACTTCCTGGTGTAGGTAAAAAACAAAAAAAATAATAATATTGGCAATTCATAAGTTCAGTCATGGCGAAACAACCCTACCACTGCTGCCAATCCATTTGTGAATAATATTTTGTACATGTTATTTAAATTGTCAGTTTCAGTTTGTATGTTACAAGATCTATCATTTAACTTAGTGATGTGCACCATTTCTTTAATTAATCTCTTTTTGTAATTAGGTTCAACACATAAAATTTTATTTTTATTTTTGTTTTTGACTTACACCAGGAAGGTTATAGAGATGTAGTGGGTTGTATTAAGAAATTATGGCTGGTGATAACTGATTATGGTGTGGTTCCATATAAAACAGGTATGTTGTTTTGTATTATAATAAGACGTTTTTGGGTATGTTTTTGTAAGTTATTCCTTAGTTAGTGAGTAATCATTGATATATTGCTTGTGTTATTAAGGTGTTTCAAAGTTGTATTCGAAATAATGTAAATTGTGTACGTTCTCTCTAGCCCTGATGAAGGCGAAACAAATTGCCGAAACCTTGGCGTTGTAAAAAGAATCTTTTATTGATGACGAATCCTCGAATGTATCGTTCCGTTAGATAATATATATTGGTCAAGATCAACATCATGATATTTAATTTATTAAAGTTTCGAGGTCACGGGTAAGCACGAGAAATAGCTATTTCAAATATGAAATACATTAATAATACATTAGTAATGCATTAATAATACATTAATAATGCATTAATAATACATTAATAATACATTAATAATGCATTAATAATGCATTAATAATGCATTAATAATACATTAATAATACATTAATAATTCATTAATAATACATTAATAATACATTAATAACCGGTGTAACCACCAGAATTTTGAATGCAAACATGCAAACGTGCATGCATTGTGCCGTAAAGGTACCGGATGTTAGTTTGTGGGATGGAATTCCATGCCTGTTGCACTTAGTCGGTCAATGCAGGGACGGTTAATGCTGGTTGTGGATGACGCTGGAGTTGTCGTTCAATTATGTCCCATACGTGCTCGACTGGAGAAAAGCCAAGGCAACATGTCGACACTCTATGGAACAGGTTGGGTTTCAACAGCGATATGTGGGCGAGCGATATCCTGATGGAAAACACCTCGTTGAATGCTGTTTATGAATGGCAGCACAACAGGTTGAATCACCAGACTGACGAACAAATTTGCAGTCAGGGTGCATGGGATAACTACGAGAGTGCTCCTGCTGACATGACAAATCGCTCCCCAGACAAGAACTCGAGGTGTAGGTTCAGTGTGTCTAGGCCGCAGACAGGTTGGTTGCAGGCGCTCTCCTGACCTCCTTGTAACCAACACACGGTCAATCACTAACACCAAGGCAGAACCGGCTTTCATCAGAAAACACAACAGATCTCCTCTTCGTCCTCCAATGAGCTCTAGCTAGACACCAATCACGTCGCAAACGGCAGTGGTTTGGAGTTTGGAATGCACGCTACGGGGCGTCTGACTCGGAGCTGTCCTTCAAGTAACCGATTTGTAACAGCTCGTTGTGTCACTGTGGTGCCAACAGCAGCTCAAATTTCTGCTTCTGACGCAGTACGATGCGTCACAGCCATATGCCGAACACGGCGGCCTTCCCTCTCAGAAGTGCCACGTGGCCGCCCGGAGCACGCTCTTCTTGAGGCAGTACCCTCCCTTGACCAGTGCTCTCATCACTCATGCACAGCGGATACATTCCTGCCAAGTCTTTCTTCAATATTGCGGAAAGAATATCCACCTTTTCGTAGCCCTATTAAACGACCTCGCTCAAATTCAGTGAGCTGTTGATAATGGCTTCTTCGTCTTCTTAAAAGCATTCTTGACTATCGTCAACTCACTACGTAAAATCTCAACGATAAATAACGCTCATGAACGCTTTACAGTGCGCATTTGAAGTAAACCTGATTTGCATATTATTAATGGCGCTACTAGCGCCATACTTATGCACGTAGCGTGAAATTTGAATAGACGTCAACTTTCAGATGTATAAACACGCCAACTAAATTTCGTTTATCTAGCACAAATCCTTCTTGGTGCTGGGACTATTTTCTGTTTGTGTATATTTCACAAAAAGATACTGGTTGATGTTAATAAAATAATTTAACCCTCAGAACTTAATGAACTCTTTGGAGGATGTTCCCCCCTCCATCTTATGATTGGCTCGTATTGCATTCAGTCACGACGTAGTACTTAATTTTGACACTCCCTCTCCTGTGGGCGCCAGCATCTAGTATAACATACGTCAACTTACGCCGCCTATTATTACGTCGCGCTTCCACTATTTGATTTTTAAATTAATTCGGTTTCTTTTTAATAAAACATTAATTTTGTATGATTTAAATATAATTATGTCAAAATTTAATTTTTTATAATTTGGATATAATTATGTATGACAGTACATGATCCAACACATCACTTCAAATGTGAAACATTAAATGTGTTTTATATAATTAAACGTAAAAACGTATATAATTAAACCCCTTATAGCGGAAGTTATTATTACGGCGAATTAATTTTCCGTTAATACTTCTGAACATGTACGGAGCTTAGGGACTCCGAGCGGACAATGTTAATTCTTGAGTTAGTTTTGCTCGAGAGCGGTTGTGTTTGAAGGCGCCGTAATGTAACTTTGTTTCATGATCTTGTACAGGAACTAAGGACGAATTATGTCTTTTTGTAATATGTGAAAGTTATACTTGAATTTAGGAGGTTAAATAATGTGATAAGTGAAGGTGTCATTATTACGGACTCAGCGACATCAATGAAACAGTTTTTGGGAATATGTTTTGGACTTAGCAAATACTATGCTGGATTTTTTACTGTCCGCATCTGGTTGCTACGATGCCTCACCACTGAATCTCGAGCGATATTTATCGCTAAACAAATGACTGGAAACTGGTCATCGTAGCAACTCATCATAAGAAGAAACCAGCTGGTATCGTTATAATGAGAGCTCTTTTAACACGTTTTCCATAATATGGACATGCTATGATCTCGTCAGATCATTTTTCCATTGAAACTGTGGTGCAGTAATTTAGTTTGTTTGTATTAAGTTAGTATAATTTTACGTATTTCTGTTCTTATTATTAATTTCCTTACGCTGTAATCAAGTCACATGTGTTCTAATAAATCAGTATTTATTTCACTTTGCCCAAATTAAATAATATTTAATTCACATGTGTTCCAATTGGTAATTATATAATAAACTAATATGAACAACACTGGTCTTGTTAAGTACATTATTTAATAGTTAACAGTTCCTGCTCTCATCTGAGAGATACGTATTACAGGATACACCTGTCACGCACCACTCCTTAAGTTTCAAAATAATAGCATTCTTGTCGATTCACTGGTTATTCCACAGAAAATGAATGGTTAGAAAAGGAAAATACATTCAAACAAAAGTAATACAATTTCTGCTTCAACATGTCGCAAAATATACATAAATAAATAAATAAATTAAAATAACGGTTTAGTATATTATTGTCTGTGAGTCAAGAATTACAAGAATTTACCTCTCAAAAATGTTTCTGTACTAAAAGAATATACTGTGGCAAAGAATATTTATTTTGCATAGTTAATTGCTGAAGTAAGCAAGGAGTGTTAGTGAATACTTTACAATTTTGTCCAATGCACTCCAAAAAAAACTATTACATGGATATATTTGTACTGTTCGTCTACAGAAATTTTCTTGGTGGTGTTTGAACACACATTGAGGGATGTGAAATGTTAAACCAGAATAATAACCAGTTTAAGATAAGGAAGTCTCATACTTAAAGATAAGAATTAATTACAACTATAGTGCTTCCGTCGATTTTCGGACCGTGGTCTTCTAAGTGTGTGTTCTCCATACTTTCCTGCTCTCTTGGAGCTTCCAAATGGCAGAAGCTCAGCCGCATCCCTTAGCATTGTATTTCCTCAACTGTTCTCTTTCCACGAAAGTTTCCATTCGTTACTCATTTTTGGGATACGACTGTCTTTCATCCTTGCGACGTATACCGCCGACTTCAACAGTTGGGTTCTTATATCTTTTATACAAAAGGAATTCATATACAATACCAGTTATACAATTTGTGAAGTTCCTCGTTATACCTTACGGTCCAGCTTCTTTTAGTTGTTGTAAGCCTAATGATCATACTTAAAAGCTTCCATTCAAACGCTTTGACAGCATTCACTGATCCTTGTGAAAGCGCCCACATCTCACACAACCAGTCTTTTGAAAAGGTCATCCGCAGCTTTCAGTTCATTTCTTGCATTCAAACTATGACAATACAACCGGATAATCTGTTCGTATTCTTAAAAAGTTTTGGTCTTGAACTAAGGCGTCATTGTTGGTAACTATGTTGGTAACATTATCATCATTTTTCATACATACATTATCGATCATCTTTATGTTATGAGAATCCAAAGTCGTGTATATATCATGGTATTTTTCTCGGCTGAATTACACATTTCATGTTTTAATATCACTTATTTTCAAATTAAAATTATTTTCTGCCATCGTCAGGTGAATGTTTTTTAAACATATATACAAATGTTTGATTTATCATGGTAACAAATTGAAAAACTAATTAACCACACATACAAATAAAACATTGACGTAGAGAAATAAATAATTTAAAAACACAAACCATCTAAACAGAAAAATCATTGGAAAGAACTATAAATTTTTGATAAGTGTCAATTTGCAAATCTAATGTGCTTTTCGTAAACTTGAATGTCAATAATCATTTATTTTCATTTTCCCCGGAACTAGCTGCCGTCTTTAAGGATTCCAAGAGATCGCACAAGTCGCCTGGTGTTTGAGCCAAGCGTGGTTGCATTTCTCGCTGTGCCAAAGTTTCCTTTACATATATGTATTCACTGTCAATTAGATACCAGAGGTGTCACTCAGAAAAGGTGTATTGTTCATCCACTCTGAGATAATTCAAGCAGCAGATATTCTCTGGCCGATCCATTTTGCACCATCATATTGTTTCAAATAAATAGGATTACCGAACTTTTTCACAAGTCCCTGAGTTGGTCGATTAAAAGGTGAATTATTTGCTCACCAATGAAAGGTTTCTCTAGAAAGAGAATAGAGGAGGTCTGATTTAAGAACAAGGAGAACGAAACAGTGATATTGGGTTCAAAAGATGTCAAATGGAGGCGGAATATTACAGAAGATCGAAACTCACGTATAAGCACACAATTAATACTCTTGTACTTCCATTACCTATTACCATCTTGCCCCGCGATTTCTTCGGGTTTTCCTTCGGTTAGAGGTGGAATTTTTATATAGAATTTCTAGGTTCTTGTCTAGAGTCGGCGTCGATTGAAATAATAACTCTCAAATTTCGAGTTATTTTAATAGTTACGATTCATAAACAATATTTCCCAAATAATATGTAGTTTATAATAATACGTGCTATGAAATACCTTTTTTGTGTTTTATTAAGAACAAATTTGTAGGTATCCTGTTGATATTATAACGCATTGATATTATAACTTTTTATTCTTATCTTACGAGTGAGCTTAAATGTTAAATACGCCTCTACCTTTGGGGCTCTTGATTGAAATAAATGGTATGGTCCCTTGCTAGCTTCCGGAGAGAAAATTAGTTTATAGTCCTCTACGAGGTCATACGCAGTTCATTACCGCTTTTTTTACAATAAATTTTTCATTTATGATTAAAACTGCCAGTAAGAAATTAGAGTGCAATATCTTTGAAGGTGCACTTCAGTCTCTGAGTGAAATTTTTTTTTTTAACAACTTGAGCCACACTCAGCTCCGAGTGGCAAATTTCATTGTCACTGAATCCATGACGGTCAATGCTCTGGGTCCATGGTTCTGACGTAATACGTGTGCGGTTCCTGTTTATTGAGGGAGGCGATAGGTGATTTAGTGTGTGTGCCCTTTCAGAGGTGTCACACACTGTAGTGTATACTTGTTGGGTGTAAAATGTATGATTGTAGTGCGGTGAGTAGATACATGCAGTATGTAGTTTTGAGTAAATGTGGCTGAACATTTGATTATTGTCTATTAATATACCCTGACGTTGACGAGCCCTAAAACCTTAAACAAAAAAATATATTAATATTTTTATAAAATTCAAATATTTTTATAGAACTGATGATGGTCGCAAAATTGGTGTTACTACTTTAGTATTTAAATTAAAAAACATGCCATTGACTAAATCAGTAGTATTTTTTCCATTAAGGTGTGTATAAGTAACAAACTAGTAAATAATTACAGTTCAGTACTTAAAGAAATAGCTTATTTTCAATTACTTTTTCATTGTCTAATCTTCTTCTCTTCTTTCTATTATTTAATATAGTAAATGTTTTTTGACGCTATAACCAATTAGATGTTCGATTAATTTGGATTATTAAGAAATTTGAATAATGAATGAAATTTTTGCATCGTTATATTGGTATTTACAACTTTAAATTATAATACATTCCCTCATATGCTACTGAGACTCATGGAAATGATTCTTCATTGACGTTTGGAACGATGAACCTTGAAAGAGCGTACTTTACATTATGAAAATTAGTTTAATGTTGAATTTTATGTTATATGATATATTATAAGTCTAATTTTGTCAGAAGAAAGGTGGTTATCTGTCAAATTACAACAAAAAACGTGTCATTTCAAAAATGTATTTAAAACTTGATCCATTCCAACTAAGAATTAAAACTTACACCAATCAATACTATTAACGATCACGAATACAAAAGCGTGTTTTCCGTGAAATGTTGATGTGCATAAATTTTGCATTATAACCGGATTTGTGCTTTCATCATGTCGGCGTATTTCCACGAAAGTAAAACAAATAATGTATCAAGAAACCGACCTGTGACGAATGTCAAACTTCAGAAAAAAATTGATCGTCGAAGAGGTATTAGGAGAAAGTTCGTGAGTTCCTATGAAAATTTAACGCATACTGAAATAATTTATTGCCATAGATGAGCATATGAACTTCACTGTATAATCAGTGTTCTAACCTAATTCGACGACTTTCCTTCATCATCGGTTGTTCAGACAACTGTTATCAAGAATTTTTCCTCTGTACTTAAATAACATTGTCGTTGTCGCGACTATGCGCGCGACTGTAAATGTGCGTCAGGCTATGCATCTACATATACTAAATGATTATTTCAATAATCATAAAAATGAGAACGTTTCACATATTTCTTCTACCAGCATTCAAGATGTACGAGGAATAACCCAAATTTGAAAATAAAAGATTCAAAAATTTGATGATTGAAGTACTAAAAGAATCAATGCAAATACCCACGAAAATGCACCATGTATAACATTGAATGGATTCATTGTTTTATGAACTTAACGACGATAAAACGACAGCTAAAACATGTTTGGATGAATAATTCATGTTTCACTGTGGTAATTATGAACTCGCACTACCCTAAATTACAACGTAGAGTTAAACAGTAACTTAATAAACCTACGCGATTGAACTGGGGTGGATCGCTAGTTATATCATACAAGGAGGGTATTTTTTAAAGAGACTATTGCTACAATGATTTTAGTTAGGATGTTTTTTTAGAAATTATTGAAATCTGTAAAATTCACTACAACTGAAAATGTATTCCAGAGAACAAAATGCAAGTGTAATACCTCAGGCTATTATTTTACCCCATTTGTTTCAATGAATATGACTTCGATTGTCTATCTTAATTACAAAGTTGACTGACAAAGCTAGTCATTGGAACGTGGATTAGTAAAATGTTATGAGTCCTGAAAACAACATCAAATCAAATCATACTACTCTACAAACTGGACTTAAAAAAATTTTTTTTTTGAGAATTTAAAAAAATTAAATTACCTTTCGCGTTGTTTTTAATTCCTGTAGCGTAATATTGCAACTTCTCCTTTCAAAAATGATGATTTTCCTCTATTCTGCCTACAACTTCGAATTCTAAAAGCACTATTCTGGAGTATATCATCAAATATCAATACACAAACTATTGTAGGTGTACCAAAAATTACCATAGGGATAAAAATATTTTAAAAGTTTAAATATGTTATACGTTTCGTAAATTTTTAAATTTATTGTTGGTACTGTAATCTGATGTACAGAAAATGGGAAAAATGATGTAGTATGTGCATTAAAAACTTCAACTACATTTATTTAATTATTAAATAAATCAATTTACTTTTATATATATATATACATATATAATATATTTTATTACTTACACATGTGTGAGTGTGTATTTCTTAATCTATCCGAATCCCAATAAATATTTGGAAAAATATGTGAAAACGTCGTTAAATAGGTTTTATATCTCTATATTGAAATTAAACATATTGATGAATAATCAATGAATATTGAAAATCTTGTTTTCGTTAAACAAATTTAAAATAAGTTTTAATAATACTATTGATACGTTTTACCAAAATGCACACTAACAAAAATTTCACCTCTCTCTGCAACAGCTCACAAAGAACTTGATCATGAAAAGAGTTTGTCGGTAGAAAAAAAAACGTTAATGATGCCATAGGACACCATATGAACTATGGATTGAAATAATAATATCATATCCACAAGAACAAGCATTAATTATAGAACTACTAGGATTTGTAACTATTGGTAAATATTTGCATTTTATCTGCAGTCTCAAAAACTAAAAAAAGGAAAAAGGTCCTAACTATACTTTTACAGATATAACTTCACACAGTAAGGAGATAATCAGTAACCGATTCAAACAATATTTATCATATATGTTTTTAACAAACGATCAAATTTATAATTTAGAAAAAATTAAACATTCTACATGAAACAATTCTCATTATTATTTTAAAATCGTTGATACTATGTTCGAATACAATGACGCTAATTGGGAAGTTTCAATAGTATCAAATATTTATGTTTGGAAAAATTAATTACTCTTACTAATAACAATAAACTACTACAATATCTCTTCCAAGGAGCAAATCTAAAAGGAGCACCTACAGAACAACAAAAAAGGCCCCAACTATTCATGTGTGGTTCTGAGTTACATATTTTTGTCACTATTGTCACAACTCCACGAGGAAAAAAATTTTGGTGATGGGACTACAGAGGATGTTTCCCAAGTTGCCTTATAACTTACTTGTATTATAAGGATTCTTCAGATGCATTCCAGACAATGGTAATACACTTATTATTGTGAAGGATTTCATAAAATGCAATAAAGCATGTTGAAAAATAAAAATAAAATTTGGTAATACCTATGAATTATAAGCATCTTGACCTCTCTTAATTTAACTTATTTGGCCAGATCTGTCGATATATTTCTGTTACTCAGTACTCACCTTTGCTTGATAATGCGGAAAATTCGTATATTTCAAATATAGTTTAATATGCCGTAATCATTTTATTAACTAATTAAAAAAGGCAATTTGGTTTTAATTAGTAATCGGAAATGGAGTAATTGTAAACAGAGATATCATCTAAAAATAATTAAATAACTGTAAAGTAATAATCACAGTGGTATTCTATAAATAATTGTCTAGTTCAAAGGTCACATTACAGTTTATTAACGAGTTTAAATTTGTTACAGATCGTAACTCAATTGTCAAACCGCATAAACCTATGTGGCTAAAGAACAAAAGGTAGGTATTTGTGCATGAAATAATGAAATTCCCTCCCGATAATTTGTAGACGCTACTAATGATTCCAATTACCAAATATTCTTAACCGGTTTCAAATGCAATGAATCCCGTTTGATGAAGCTCACGTTATTTAAAAATATTATTAATGTAAAATTGGAGATTTGAAGCAAAACAGGTTAAAACTATATTGACGTTTTCTCTTCATAAAATTTAAAAAATACAGGTGACCTGCCTTAAGTGTAATATGTCTGTAATGAATTTTATGAGCAGCGTAAAAGTCGTAATTTCCCGCTAGACTTCATTAAGTTTGCCATCTACTCCCCATCGCTGCAGGAATAGGAGAATCATTTCAAAAGCTCGGAAAATAAAATGCGAGTTGCTTGTGGTGAGTGTCGCTCACTCGCAGTTGCAGTCACTTGGACTTCAGCAGCACTCACAACGGCTAAGGCCGGTATTACACGGTCATATATCTATGATATAATCAAAAATATGTCCGTGTAATGCACAAGCTTTCCTGTAGGCAGTCATAATTACTGATAATAATAAAATAATAAGGTCCATCTCTTTGAATGTTTGTAGTTATGGCAACACCAGCAATTGAAGTTATTTAATGACATCCTCAAGCATTTAAAATATAAACCAACAACTGTTGTAACTATTAAGTTTCAGTATTTTTAAATTTTCTTGTTGTTAATAAATATTATTTTTCTCAAGTTTAGTGGTTTACTTATCCGCAACGGAGGAATATCATTCAAATTCACATTCACTGCGGTCCCCTGCTCAAGTATTCAGATAAAAATATGGATGAAAGTATTTATTATTAACACCTGACTTATTAGAAAATTGTTTCAGAAAATTAAGTAAAATATATCCTTCCGAAAAAAATTGCAAATGAAAGAAGAAAAAATCTGATTTATCTTTCATTGGATTATGTATGGTTAATCCGATAATCCATGTTTATATATATATATATATATATATATAT
>NNCF01126090.1:448663-523453 GCA_002313205.1 Laupala kohalensis | reverse complement strand
AGACACATACATATAAAATCATGATTATCAAATAATCTTAACCGTAGTTTAAAAAATAGAAACAAAGTAGATATGCTAATTTGGATAGTTCTGCGTCTAGTTCTCGATGCGAATCAAACTCTTAACCTGCTACAACTATCCGTTCCTTTTAATTTTGAAACAACATCGGCCATCGGTACCTGATGTCATTACGTTTGTGTATGTTCTTGAAACTTGCAGTCAGATTTCAGTCAACCAACATATAATAGCGACAGATTCGTTTTGAGAAATCAGCGCTTCAGAAATCTAGGGAACAAATTGACTAGTGTAATGACTCGGCATCGGGAACCAGATAATTGCGAAAATTCTATTAGTACAAACAATCTGTACATAGTTTGGCGTGTAAATGACTAAATCAAGATAAAATATATTTGATAATAATTATCAGTAGTAACAAAAATAAAACAACAACGATAGCGAGATAGATTTCTTACACTAAAAAAATATAAAATAACTGTTTTATGAACTATTCGTAATATAATATTTGCGCTACTATTTAATAAGTGATGGGTGGTACGAAGTGTGTCATAGAACTGTAGAAATTATCATCATTCTTTTATTGAGTAAAATAGTTTTTTACTCATATTTACTCATAATAATAAAATAATGTCAATCTCTCTGAACAATTGTAGTTATGACACCAGCAATTGAAGTTATTTAACGTCTCTATCACATCCTCAAGCATTTAAAATATAAATAAAGTATAAAATAAATTCTTCTTAGTTTCATTCGTTTTTTTTTACCCGGAAGGTTTTGAGGTTCTGTTCTTTTCCCCCTCATGTTTTTGGGGTGCCGATTATGAATTTCAAATGTGTCCCCTGGTGAAAGTTCGAGAAATATAAGAAACATCAAAATAACGTTCCATTTCTTGGTGTTTGATTTGTTGAATGTATTCTCCTGCATTTCGGAAATCTTTGGCCGTAAGTTATGGAGATGTTTTGAAACTTCGCTGCTTAATATATTTCAAGTTGCTGATAACAAAATTTAACTGTCGTTTCATAAAACTACTGGAAATATGAAGAATAATTTTCAAAACCACACAAAAATCACGCCTTTTTTTATTTTTTCATGAAATACTTACATAGCAATCAAATATTTCTATTGAGAAAATGGTACTATATAAAACTCCCTATGATCTATCCCCACACGTGTGTTGTCGGGTGAATTCGGTTTTTCTTCTTAGAACCGTTGTATGTATTCTCCTGCGAGTTCCTTTAATGTTTTTGAGAATTTCTAAAGTTTTGCTCTAGATTGCTTTTTTGGGTTGCTGATTACGAATTTTACATCCTCCTTTCTGATAAAGTCCAAGAATCACGAAACATCAATAAAAATACCAATTTTTATGTTTTTCTTCCTTTGTACTTTTCGAAGAAAATATTATGTTGCAGATTAAACTTGACAACGTCTTCAAGTGAATATGAACGTTTTCCATACCTTTTTTCCCTCTGCACTGCGCATGGTATTTGTGACGAACAGATGTGGCTAACCAAAATCACTATAATGTAAATAACAAGTCTAAAATCACTATACTGATTTTTGATGATGAAATACTGCTAGTGAAATATAGAAGTGGTTGGTTGTAATATTATTTTTGAAAACATTTTTGTTTCATTTACTTGGACCTGAACGGACACCTCGTCTGTGTAATGTCACGGAATACCAGATCGTCCCCGCCACGGGGTGGCGTGCACAGCATCATCTATCTTGTCATTAATGTAATTTGTAACCAGTGTCATTGACCTTTTGTTGCTAGTCATTTGTACCAATGTTTCTTTCTCATTTCCAGTGTGTATTCATTTCCACTAACAATGCATATTTACTCTCATTAATTTTTTATAACAATGCAATGTTTGCTTCATGTGAAGTACTTCACGCCGGACACCGAGTCTGTCAAAAGCTTGTTTGAGGCAACATCCGGTGGCGCCAGCGGCGGCTTATAAAACTAAAAAGCTTTTATAACCAAAATTATGTATCCAAATCCTAAGACTTAAAGACAGTTTTTAACTTTTTTTAATGCAAAAAGCTAAGAACTCGTTAATTTAATGAGTATTTATTTTTACATTCTTCAATTACTCTTTTAAGTTTAAGTATTTTAAAACGTAAGTTTCAAAAAACCTTTTTTTTGATAATTTGGATTAATTATTGTATACAGACATGTGCTGTCCAAGAGGATTTTGTAGAACTATTTGAGACAAACAATATTGACGCTCATTGTTGTCACTTATCTCTAACCCTTTAGGCGGCGTTTGCAAATATCTCTCTCCTATGTTTTTCAACTTGATTCACTAATATAATTGTCCATTTTTTTTCTTGCGTAACAAAATATATACTGAAAACTTTCCGGATAACATATCTATGAATTCAAAAAAGGATCACATAAATTGGATGAGTGATTTTTTAGAGCATTCCCAGACGAACGCTGAGTTTTGATATATTAAGATATTTGCTTTAAGGTAAATTAAATGTATTTAATAGAAGTTATAAATCTTGAATGGTAATCCATATAATGTATAATAGTGATTCTCATTTATTCTGTTCATTGACATAAATCCTTAATGTCTCCGGAGGATTAGTGGTATGTTCACTACTTCACAATCGAAAGGTCCCAAGATTAAATAAAGCGAAGGTCGGATTTTCACCGCTGCAACCAGAATTGATGTCGTCGACTGGCTACTTCGAGCGGAGGGATCAGTGGTTTCGCAGCTCCATCCCAATGCCTAAACTAACGGACCACAAGCCGCGGGAGATCTCTCCTTCCCTTCCCGCTCTCATCTATTTGGTGGCTTGGAGGAACATCCAACTAGAATGTAGGAAACTCGCAATGCAGTAAGCCGATCACAGACATCGCTCAGTGACTCACGAAATATCAAGGAGTGAAATATGAATGTGAAGCTAACAAAAAGAGAGAAATGTTTTAGTGTCTTATCGTATCGTTTAGGAAGTGGAGAGAATAGTTTTTATTCGTAAAAAACAAGATACCTTCCAATCATAAAGAAACAAATAGTTCTCTCCAGTAATCATTCCAGTAATTTTATGTGTTTTAACAAATTTTAAGCAAACTTTTCTCATTCAAAGTTAACCTCTCTACTGAAACTTGAATGCCGATTATTAATTTTAGGGATATACTTCTTCCTCAAAAATGTAACAAAAATACAAACAATCGAACGCACCTAATTTAAATACACATATTTGATTTTCTTTCAATATTCTGAAATACTGGGTATCAAAAGTAATGTAAAAGTATAATCAAAATATTTCGAGATAAAAATTCCTGATGCATATAGTTTCCGATATAATTATAAACTGACATTTTTGCGTAGAAACTAAGACAATAAAAGAACATGTATAAGTCTTTACTGCTTTATTTTCCATGCGCATGGAGGTATGGAAAAAACAGTACTTACGGTGTGAAAGTAAGTATTCATCGATATAATTGAACAAATATTTAGCGGTTCGCATCTAAATAATCTGTATGATTTACAACTTAATTACTGTACGATTTCTCGTCTTGTGGAACGTAGTGCTCTTAAAATTTAACACACTTCATGATATTTCTCATTTTGAAGTATTCGATGAATTTGCTTTACTTGGATGAAACCTAGAAGCACTCAACTGAAGCTGAAGAGCCCATCACTCGTAGCTCGGAAACCGACCCCCTGCCATTGATGGATCGCGATTCGCAGTTCCAACGCTTGTTATCCCCGCTTCCACGAACGCCCCCGCCACGTAAGTGAAGCGTCGTCCCGCCTCCACTCCGCGATGACAACCCTCCTTCCCCACCGCCGCGGCGGGGCATCCCCTGGATTATTCCACGTACGCGCATTTCCGCTTCTCGCAGACCGGAACAACAGTAAAGCATCTCCCTGTGATTAATTTGTCTCCAGAAACTTAAAAAAGCAACAGCAGCAGCGGCACGGGAAGATTTCCAAAGTGCCTTGTTGAGAAGTTTTGACGCACAGAAAAGATAACTTGTCTTTCCGACGAAGATTTGCAAGCGAGACGTAAGAAGCGGATGCTGGAGTGTGCTGACGAGACAAGAAGAGGAAATGAGACAGGAGAGACACTGAAAACTAGTGTACGGGCGGAAACAAAGTATGAGCACTGATTCACAAAGAAGAAGTGTTTGGATTTCATCTACTGAGGAGGGTATCCGATAAAAACTGGGCACATTCCTTACTTTTAGGCAGAAAAAGTATATTTTAAATGTAAAACACTATTCTCAATAAACTTATGTTTGCTGGCCATAACAGTGATATTAAACAGAGAGTATATCAAACCTTTTAACGACGCAATAGTATAATCATTACATTATTGCCTCAATCGCATTACAAATTTGAATAACTTTCCTTGCACGTGAAGAACATTAGTGGTTATGAATTAATTAGATATTTCATGTTGCCAACTCCATGTAAACGACGGGCTGTAAAATGTGGTCATAAAACGGACAATCACAAGTTGTTGCCCGTCCTACAATTACAAGCTGTTACAAGGCGAAGAGAATGGATACTTAAGCGCTGATTACAACCCATGTTCATTAAGCTTATTAATTATAAGAACTGTGTAACTGTAGCTTCATGATGTCTAAGGGAAGTTTAATACCTGCCCTGAAAGACGAATGAAACCTATTCGTATGTGTGGATTCTACTGTGGTGTTACCATTCGTATGCATTTCGTGAGTACTTCAGTGGCCTACAAACATGTATGTTTAACTTTGTTGGCACGTTACTTGTTTTTCAAGTATTCCAGAACTTATAATACAGCTATTACATGTTCTTTCTCGTGTAGAGAGCAAGGACAGCACGCAACATTTTATTAGAAAAACTTTATTTCATATACAATTTTTCTGTTTCCTTTTCGAAGAAAATTAGCTCCTTTACACCGTGATAAATATTATGATGTACAAACTAACTATACTCAGGTATTCATAAATCTTTTACTTTACTTGTTAGATTTTAAGTAAGCTGTCAATTCTGAGTTATATTTATTTTTTATAAGAAATAATACTTCAATTAGAGGAATTCTTTTTCCATAACTATTTTCGTATTTGAAAGACAACTAATCAGAAATGCCACTTTCATGATTATTCATATAGCTTCCACAATATATGCAAACGATCCCAATTAAATTAAATAGTCCCATTAATTACATGCGGTTAACTTTCCGATCATTGCAGCAGAAAACTTATTAATTCTTCTTGGACGCGGAAGAATTAAGAACTATTAAACGAAGCACACAGTTGTTATTGCCAAGCAGGGAGAGAATTCCGAGAAACTCCAAGAAAGGCGCAATTATTTTGCCCTATCCTTAAAGCATAAACTGATGAATTCAAATTAAGAAGTATTACATAGTTCATAGAGTATATTATTGTAGATGCTTTATCACAGTGTTTCAATCCCATTAAAAACTCGTAATCTTAAGTATATTGCCCAATATATTAGCATACGAGTACATGGGCACTCGTATTCACAGTATCATCTCAATCTGACTGCCTATTCCTCTCTCATCAAATACGTTCGATAGAATTTCAGTTCATCACACGTTATTCCGAAAGTCTTCATTATTATTATTATTATTATTATATTTATTTTTATTTAGTTCTCTCAACATGTGTTGGTTTTTCTCTCAGCAGTGGATTATTAAATCAAGTTCTGCTGGGAGGAAGAATCTATTTCAGGTCCAAGAGCTTACAGGTAATGTGGGCTGAGGACAGAAGGACGCTGTGTTGCAATCTACTTATTATATTGGTGTTGATTTTGAGTCTTTTAAAGGAGTCGGCCAGGGATTGGGGTACTAGTCCTAGGGTAGATAAAATGATAGGCACTATGATCACTTCTTGAACATTCCAGAGTTTTTTTACTTCAAAGGCTAGTTGTTGGTATTTTGATATTTTGTCGTTCTTTGTTTTTTCTAGATTGTTGTAATTTACGACAGCAAAATCGATGAGATACACTTTTGATTCTTTTCTTTTCCAAAGGATGGTATCAGGTCTGTTGTGAATTGTTGTTCGGTCAGTGAGAATGCTTCTGTCCCAGTACAAAATATTTGCTTTCAAATCGTCTTGCAGGACTGGTTGAGGTTTATTCAGATGGTCTGGTGGTATGGGATTCTTAATGAAGTTCAGTGATTTTGCAATTTCCAGATGAATTATTTTTCCCATGTANTGTAATCATTTTGGGCCAACTGTGTGCAACCACCAATGATATGCTCGAGAGTTTCTTTGGTTTGGTTACATCGGCGACATGAATCTGTGATTCTGATTTCTTTCAGGATTATTTTCCTGAAGTTTCTGGTTGGTGTGACTCCGTCTTGCATCGATACTATGAAGCCTTCTGTTTCTGGGAATAATTTGCCGTTCATTAACCACTTAACTGATTCTACTTTATTTATTTTGCTGTTGGTCGGTCGGCTGGGGTAGTTCCCGTGTATTGGTTTATCTTGCCAGGTTGTCATTCTATTTTTTTTGTGTTGGTTGGGGTAGAGTCTTATTCAGGTGACAGGGTGTATAGTTTTTATCACTGGTTGTAATTGCTTGGTGAAGTGGTGAGGTATACGCTTTGTTCCGGATAAAAATTATTGAGGATATACTTTTGTCTTTCATGGAGGTCTTTGATTGGTATGATGCCTCTTCCACCCTGGTTACGTGAGATGAACATTCGTTCTAATGCTGATTTAGGATGGTAATTTGTTGTTGCTTGTCATCGTGGTTCTGATTTTCCTCTCTAAATTTTCCAGATCTGTAGTTGACCATTTTACTACCCCAAATGAGTAGGATAGTATGGGGATGACTAATGAGTTTATTGCTTTCGTCAGGTTACGTGAAATTAAATGGGTTTTTGTTGTTATTTCCATCCTCATGAATTCTTTAGTGATGTGTTCTTTGACTATTGAGTGTTCTATTCTATTTGTTTGCATCACACCCAAGTATTTGTACAGTTCATTAGGTTCTAGTCGTTCTATATCTTGGTCTTTTACTGTAGTGTATGCTGTTCTCTCTTTAACTTTACCAGGAACGAGGTTTTTTTAATTTACATTTATCTATTCCAAATTCCATTCTGGTGTCGTTGCTGAATTGTTCTATAATATTCAAGATCTTTTTCAGACTTTCTGCATTTCTTGCATAAATTTTGATGTCATCCATGTACATTAAATGTGTGACACAGCATTCGACTTTTATTATTATTATTATTATTATTATTATTATTAATATTATTTCTTTCTTTATTTTTCTCAGCTTCTTGTGGCTGGAACTTACCAGCTGCCGGGTGGTTTACCAAGAGAGCTATTGTTATTATTATTATTGTTGTTGTTTTTGTTGTTATTGTTGTTTTAATTACTATGTGTTCGTTAAAACTGGTAATTGAGGTTGAGGTAAGCATGTTTTTTTGGCAAAATACCAGTGGCTAAAATTATGAGGGGAATAATTACAATTTCATTTTGTTTCAAAATCTATTTTATTTCTGTTTTAAAAGCATGGTATTTGTGAATTTTTGTTGTTATTATTACATAATGAATAATAATAATTATTATTAGTCATGAGAAATTTCTTTTTGTACGGAAATTTAGTAACATTAAAACCATGATTTAATTTATGTAACTGTTTCCGTAACTTACAAATATTTTTCCAAATTACAGTACTTAAATACTTTTTCTGCTTTTCTCATTTCCTTAAAAGAAGTTTGCTTTATTGCTTTAAAGGAAAAATGTCAATACAAGAACATGAAAATGACCTTTCAAACTTTCATGCTGATTAATTTTCTAATATTAAATTGCGCCAAAAAAATGAGATCACAGATTTTTTATTAACTCCAGAATTCTGTGCCTTTTAAGTTCAGTTACAAATATAATTAAAAGATATAAGAGACACTCTGATCAAAGAACTGAAAAGAGAGGAATGTCATTAAATGTGAAATGTTGTAACAGTTTTAAGCTTAGCCACAATTAAGATTCGTTTCTTTTCCTTTCCATCTTTCACACTTTCACCGCGTCTGCGGGGTATAAATGTCCAATTGGCCCGACTTTCAATATAGGTAATATCTGGTGCATAAGCACATGCGGGTCGCTCTCTATCACTTCTAATTGTAGATGGACTCCTCCTCCTATTTCCATTAAATCTTTTTCCTGGAACTGGATAAATGCATTTTTATTGGACGGACCTTTCAATCTCACCCTTCCTTATATGACCTTACTACACCGTATTTCAATGAAGATTGGAAATAATTTCTATTTTATAAGAAAAAAATTGCATAGTTGAAGATATATAACTAATTGCAAACAGCATTTCTTGCGAGAAGTCAAAGTTACAGGATCACTTAGCTCACTCTAAAAATATTAGATTTTTAAAAATATAACACCGATAAATGTAGAAAAGTTATGATGCATCTCTAAAATATTGAAAAACTATCCGACAATTCCGGTACGCATAGAAAAAGAAATGGGGGACAGGAAGTCAGTCCCATTCATGATAACCTTACAAAGGAACAAAGTGGATTTATATTCATGAACAAATATTTTGGTGCTACGCATTCCCGTAATCCAAAACAAATTGGAAACTTATGCGGTTTCTCAATGCCAAAACCACCCGATTTTCAAACAGGCAGTATTTCTGTCGTAAAGAACTGTATCGGGAGATTCGCGCACATGACTCGACCGAGGCTGTGCGGCATTGATTCCACTACGCGACATCCGAATCCGATCCGCGCTCTAATACGAGACTAAGAACGCTCGGAAAATAGATAAAATAAGATAATTTGCTTCGCAGAATGTATCAAAATGTACAAAAAGCAATAATTGATCAGTTCAACCATGATCCAAATATTGTATGAGGTTATTCGTGCATCAACATCTCTGATCAAGTTTGCTCAGTTCTCACGAAATATCCTAATCCTATAGTGGCATTAGCGTAGAACCTTATAATCGTTTCCATAAGGATAATTTTCAAGAACTAAAATTTAATTGTTCCTCTTGATATATAGAATAACATTAACAAGTTTCCCGAGTAGGAGAGTACTCCCAGTTAAAATAAGACGATACCTTGATTTTTTAAATCAAACTTTTATAAAGTTATGATTCAGTTATTGAAATACATAATTATTCCATTAATTAATCAACACTTCTCAAGCATCTTCCACATCATTTTAGCGATATGAAGCATGTGTCTGACAAATTACGTTTGAGGAAACAAGAAAAAATCTTTAACGGGTTAACTACAAATTTGAGAAACTCTTGACAAATGGCGGTAGAAATAAAAACCATGTATTCCAAACATCAATACTTTAAACTACTACTGTATTTTCTTGAATATTTGAATACACTTGATACTACTTAATTTTGTGTTTCTCGTGTAAAACAGTTAATGGCCAGACAAAATAGGTAATGGTTTTTATAAAAATGTGATAGTAAACCATTACTTTAAAATATTATTTTCAAAAAAAATTTCTAAGGTTTTGGAATCCCGTCATAAAGTCGAAGCCTGTAAATGGGGCAGATCTCACAAAAGAAATTTCTCAAGGAACACAGGGTCATAAACAGAAAAAGTAAAATAAAATATAGGGACCCTTTTGTCGGCGGAAAACTAAGCTGCTGCTAGATTGAAACGGTCTTGCTTGAACTTGCACTTACCATTGGTAGTGTCACTATTTTCATCTCAGGATGGAGTTGCAGGCATCAGCTACCCGGCATAGACGTGAACGACGTACCGTAGTCACTAACACACGCACCAT
Organism: Laupala kohalensis; assembly: GCA_002313205.1. Lineage (NCBI taxonomy): Eukaryota > Metazoa > Arthropoda > Insecta > Orthoptera > Trigonidiidae > Laupala > Laupala kohalensis. The sequence goes on along the minus strand of NNCF01126090.1, from coordinate 513,695 downwards.
CGGGAACCAAAAGTTCAATTGACATGATGATAGGTTAACCAACTTTCTCTATCACCACCACTACCATAATTTATGAAATTCTAAAGCAAACACGGGAAGACCGAAAAACGAGTTTCTTTGTCGTATCTCAAAAACGAAAATTTTGGAAGAGCTAAAAAGAGAGAATGAGATAGATTTGATTCTGTTATCGCCTGGTGTAAGACTTGACAAATTTCCGCATTTTGGACATTTTAAAAACTTTTTTATTTTACTTATCCTCTTATTCGTAAGTTTTTACTTTTCAACATTATCTATGGTCTACAACATTTGAAAAGAAGTGAAGACCCGATGAAGGAAAATTTCTGTCAACTTGAATTTCGAAATAAAACGATTTGGTGTTTGAAAATAAGAGTCAAAATTGCACGAAACGCCAAAAACTCATTCCCAATATTTTTTAGACGATTTCCACGAGACCTTACCCAGCTTTCTAAGACAACGGCAAGTACCTCATAATTTACGAGTCTGTCAGTAAGTGTCACGGTAGGGTTTGCATACACTAGATAAAGGTCAATACAGGTTTCACTATATTAAAAAGAATCTGGATTATACTCTTTATAAGAAGTATTTTCAATATTAATTTCATGCACTACAGTTTCATCATCTTTACATACTTCTGAAGTATTCTTATACCTAGCCTAGAACGCGTCAATAATACGTTCCGGAAGTGTCTTAGCTAAATGTACAAGGACCCGCATTCTCACAAAACTTAAAACCTCCAAGTGAGCAATATATCTATAATCTCTTTTTGTACTTTGGTTAATGACATTTCGAAATTATCTGAAAACTTCTAAACAATTAAATATCAACACTTAAGGTCTAAATAAATAAAATAATCCATAGTGAAACTAAGTTATATCATCCTTTCGAAACCTTACAAAACAAAATCGAAAAAAGTTATGTTTTAGGAAATGTGAAAATTATGAAATGCATTAAAAATATCATTTACAACGCCCTTATATTTGGTATCAAATTTTTGTGAATTAAAAATGTATAGGATGTTTCTCTAATATTGTAAATAACTAATTAACATGAAATAAATACAATCATTGAGAGTTTATAACGTTTCTTTATCATTGGTTTTGTGTTCCTGTGTCGACAAAAGGCGTATTCATTTTCGACAGTAGCGACTACTGTTTCAAAAACAGACTTCTGGAAATTATTTTGTGTTGCAAGTGGAAAATTTGGATTGATTTAAAAATAGCATGACTAACGTAAGGATACGGTAAAGGGGGAAAGCGAAACTGTACGTTTGAATTTCATCAAATATCTAAATTATGAGCAAATCATTAAGATTTTCAACTTAGAATGTCGAGCGCTATAGCATTTACCTTAACATAGAATACATCATATTTATTCGTACCCCAAACTATTCTAACACACACTAAAAATATTCCATTCTCAAACTTATGCCAACTACCAAATGCACAAATTTAATGAACTGAGGAAAAATAGTTAAAAAAACAAACCATTAGTAATTACACGAAACGACTCGGATATATAATTAAATGGCGGTATGATGGTAACGCAAAATTTACAGCAACGTGATTTCGATGTCCTGCACACCAGCCTGCACTCAGTCTACCTCTCATTTTGCCAATCTCGCGATTGAGAACCGGACACCGGACACCGGACACCGTACACACGCACACGCATCGCCCCGCACAGCAACGAGCGTTGTTGCGAACCACTCACCGCCATATCACGAACATGCACGCGGTCGAGAACTGAAAGACGTCTTGACACGGTGATCGATACACCTTTCAGCTTTATGAGCACAATTAATACTGACTACGTCTCGAGCAAAACGCTTTGCGACCTCTGGTGGCAATTCTTGTCACTGCATTAGACAGCGCAAACCGGTGACGAAACTTACCAATAAAGCGGGAAAATTCATAACCGAAGATACGAAATATAGGTTCATTTTCAATTTGAATATTTGATTTGCCCACAACTCAAATAATTTTGCCATTTAAAATAAATAAAACTTCTATAATTATATGGCTTCAGTTAAATTTTCAACTTCAGCAATTATAGACTTCAAAAATTGTAAGAAAACATATTTGGGACAATATGTTTTTCATTCCTGTAGTTGTTACAGTTTTCAAAAAATTCTATCAAAATTGTTGTTGTGTACCTTCGAAGGAAAATTTTCGGCAAACATATAGTCATGAAATTGTAGATAAATTTTAAAGTTAATTTGAAAATATGGGGCAATAAAATGTCTAAAATTTTGTTTAGGGTCAAGTTTGAACTAAAAGAAATAGGCTCAAGAATATTGTCATTACAACTTATTTGGCGACAGCAACGAAAAATCTGATACGACAATATTCAACGCCCTATTTAATAATTTATTCACTGCTGCATGTGCACTCATCAATTTTAGGTGTTTGGCGCCCAAAATAACGTTAATAAACTGATTAGTAAAATAAGATAAAACACAATTATACGTTGTTTTTTTTAGTTCAACACACAGAGTCGAACAGGATGGTGAAAAACTTATAGAAAACCATCAACTCACGGCAATTTTTTAAAATAAAAAACTTGCCAAATTAACACCGGTCTACCGCAAATATATCCGGAATTCTTATAATCAGTAATATTTTACAAGTTCTACACGCCTAAGAACATCGTAAAAATTCATGTTGAAATAAAATATATCCTTCATGTGTTTATATTTAAACACCTATGCGTTTTGTCTTCTCAAAACTGTTCTTGTGCAACGATTAGAGCACGATGTTACAGAGACTAGTTAAAATCTGTATATACTTCCACAATTAGATCTGTCAATAATTTTACTCACTTTATCTGTATTTCAAAACTTCACGGAGCGCCACTGCCAAACTACCTGTGTTTGTAAATGATATACGTCGAGTCTACTTGCGCGTACATACCTGCACTGTTATTTTATCAAAAGGAACCAATTTACTCTTCGTCGTATTACAGTCTACGACATGTCATGTAAAAATTTAACCCATGTAAATACTTTAAAATGATTAAGAGAAAAATCGCAAGTGAAAATAATTAGATAATTAAAATAATAATCTGTATTTCAAATACAGGGGGAAATAAGGGCCCAAGGGCAGTGGGGGATTCAATATTTATAAAATAAATTATTTAATAAATACGTTCTGTTATCCATTTATTATTCCAAACTGTATTAAAGACATTAGGTGCAGTAATAATTCTTGAATAATAATAACAAAAGTATTCATGAAATTCCCGTCCAAGAAAAATCCGTCACTACCCGAAGGAAAACTAAAGAAAAACTTGGGCCAGGATGGGGCTACAGAGATAATGTGCCCAAACAAGAATGGAACAACCACACGTCTGAACCCGTAACTATAGCTGAACACAATTTCATTCTGTTTCACCAATAATTATTTGTTGTAAATAAGGCAGAAAATAATATACAAAGCTAGATTAAATTTTATTAAATACTAAGTTTTAAAGATTTTCTTGCGTCTAAGTCAAGATTTATTTTAATAACATATTTTCTTTGTAAAGGCTTCAATAAAACAGTATTATAGAGTATGTAAATGTAATATTTGCAAAACATTAGGTAAACTCATTTTAAAACACAATTAAATGAAGAAAAACATTTTTTCAGATTGAACTTTATGAATTCGAATTTACTATAAATTTCTTATTAAAAATAATATTTTGATCTGAGAACTGGAGAAGAGAAATCAGTTCTATCTGTTTCAAGCGTTAGATCACGTGCACCCACCATTACTTAATAATCATAGGTGAACAAAAATCCATGTTCTCTTTCTCTACCGCTACTCATCCTCTCTCATGTAAAAATAGTTCGTTTCTACCCTCGTAGTTCAATAAAATGAAATGAAATAAAAAGTAAAGGAATACATCCACAAAATTAACTGTCCTCAAAGAAAGAAATCATATTGAAGATTTCGCTGAAATCTACCTCTTTATGTCGTAGCGAGAAAAGAAAGAAAAACTTTGACGTACATTCAGATGGACAAAAATCTTTCAGATTTCTTTGAGTTTCTCATTCTGCTTAAGTTTCTCTTTTCTACTTCAGATTCTCATGCTGAGAAAACGTCTGGCGAAATACGTTTGCATACAACATATTTGACTTTGAGATATGATAATAAAATGATTTTACGAAGGAACTCTTCATCTCCATGAAAAAAGTTTTATTCTTAAAACCATATCTCAGATTTTCCAACCTCACTAGAGTTAAGGCGTCGATGCTGCTTTAAGAGAAGTCCGTTAGATACAAGGAATGTTTTAAATTATAGTCTCGCTCATAAAAATATTCACAGCCTTCATCGGCTCTGCCAACACCAATTTGTTAACAAAACCAATACAGTAAAAAACTTCCGATAAGTTTGCTCTAAAATTCATTAAAAAGTAATATCAAAAAATAAGGAATGAGAAAAAGTAAATTCATGTACTTCATACATGTTGGCATATTACCCCATCTTTCATCGAGTTCCACATGTCTCATATAGTTGAAAAAACTCTAATATAACTTCAAGTGTATATTAATACATTTAGGAATAAATACTGCGAATCCACATGATTAGATCAGATTTTAAAAAAAATAGGTGAGTTTGGTTATGGAAGGAGCACCGCGTGTAGGCAAAAAAGGCTCTTTGTACCGCTTAATACAGATTAGCTCACTTCATCCCAAGGGCCTCGCTGGAGGACACCAAGAAGTGGATCATGACCCTTCTGATATCCTTTAGGTTCGAGAAAAATGAACCCAGGTAACGGAATCTAATTCGGGCAAAAGCTTCGCACAAACATACTACATACGCAGAGAACTCCTTATCCATGACGTATCACCTGCACATTGGATCCTGACTGATCCCCACGATATGTGGTTCTCCGTAGGTTATTGTGGCCTGTTAAAAGTCCAACAACTTTCCTGATACGACTCCTAGTTGTTTAGTAGGGTCTTCTTACATTCTTCGTTCGTCCCAGTTATTAACTCGCGGGCCTACCTTGCTACATTTTGTAGCTCCCAGATGATGAGATGTTGCTGGTGTGTCCAGTTGACTATCTTCAGACTCACACTTCGTGGAGATTCTCCAAAGAAGGGTTCTTGGTCCACAAAGTGTCCCTTAGATCTCAGTTTTGCCAGTTCATTTACCGTGTCCTTAAATTGTTAGCGTATCATGAGTCCAGACGTATAGCACGGTTAGCACATATCAGTGTAGCAAATACCTTTGCCTGGAAAACATTGGTAAATCCCCTCAACGAGAGGGAGAGCCTTGTATTAGGTCCCCAGATCCCAGCTCCAATACCCGCTCCCATACGCGAGCCATCCGGAAACCATACATAGTCCCCAGCCTAGAGACTAGCCCCAGAGCCACAAATCAGCATGGCTCAGTAGGTAAAACGCTGAACTGCTCGCTGAGTGGCCGGGACCCGATTCATAGTAAAGTGTTGGATATTTCCTCATATATCAACGTCCAGACTTTCTCCTGGGTCTACTCAGCAGGCTTTACTGTAAAGTGAGTACCTATCAAACCGGTCAGAGTGAGATCCTGGCTTCATCTCCTCTTCCTTGTTCCGAAGCCAAGAAATTGCGGAGCTCCGTACACCCCATACGCATTCTTCAGAGTCTGTAGTGGGGCAGTTGACTTTACATGGGCGTGTTAATACGCGCGCCACATTATTTAATCAAATTACTGCTCTCACTCCTTAAAGACATGTGCCACAATTTTGTAAACCCACAAAATGCCTCGAGTATAAGTTGTCAAAAACGATTTGACGAATATTGAAGGTGATCACGCCGAAACCATTGTTATGTAATTAAGCGAAACAAGTGCGTACTCTATTTGAAATTTTAAAGAATAAAATAAACCATTCGCACAAATATGCATTTCATGGAAAAATACTATTGCGTTCACTCAGAATCACATGCTATAAGTGTATCTTAAATCACTTTTCTGGGAATTTATTATTTATTTCTGGGAATACATAATTTACAAAATGAAGTACAACCGCTGTATTTCAGGTTTTCCCGGTTTCTAAGAAAATAGTTGAGTGCAAACAATGGGTTTTTTATTTAAGTCACCAGATCTCGAATTAAATCAACTTCAAAGATTGCATGTCTATTGAAAGAAGATCAATGCACTGTTGAGTCCCCCGGACAAATTGAAAATACGACTTGAGCCGAATTCCAATACCAATCAGCCACTGCCAAAGTTGTCACGTTGTGGATACGCCTCATCCTCTTGAGCCTTTACCGAACCGGCAGGCCATGCCATGTTCGCAACCCAACTCACTAACGATGACAAAGACATATTTTATTTTTATAACGATGACAAAGACATATTTTATATACAAATTTACGATGAAGAACGTAGGCAGTACGTATCTAAATTAATACACGACATATATTATACTATAAATTTGTATTGTACGGAAAATTTGATACGAAAATGTACTTTAGGACATGAAAGGAAATGCGACATAGTAGATATGAGCCCACCTCCCCTGTCAGGCAGCACTGCTGAGCGAGGCAAAGAGACGCTCTCTCAAAAAAGACAAAAAGAAAAAGAAAACATCTATATAATGACCCAGTTAAAAGAAAATATGTTAATAAAAATATATGTCTGAGTAATTTAGTGTTATTTAAAGAATACGAAATTAAATTCGCCTTCGTTACTTCTAATGTAATCGATCATTCAATAAGTAACTGGTATTTTAATATTATAGTTACTCAACAAATAAATCATTCTGTAATAAAAAATTGACAAGAGACTTCCGCAAAGGATAGAGAATTTCTGTACGGTTGTATTTTCACCGAGAATGCATTGTAAATCCAAATATTTTCGGATTTTACCTGTACCGTGATTCTCATATATTCTAGAATAAAATATATTCAACACTGCCAACATTTTTGGGATCTGTTATTTCGCGTCCGTTAATATTATCCGCAACTTCAATTTGAAAATTAAGTCAATCACGCGATTGATCAAAGTTTCAAAAAATTTTAGTTTTGCCACTTTAGAAAAACGTTACTGAATTATTGTATAAACATGCATATAATCAATGCTTTGTAATGTAAATTGAAGAAATATGTATTTCTTTAACACTAATCTTAAAATTATTTATCATTATCGAAAATCAATTAACCCTTAAGGGGTCACGTGAAAATTTCTAATATAAAATGTCGCGAAGGATGCCAGTAGACAAATATGACTTTTATGACCTAATTGTGTAATTACTTTCGAATTATCTATTATAAAGGAGAAAGGGATAATTATTGATTTAATCATTTATCATTACCACTAGCCAACCCGCCTTAATTATTTATTACATAGTTTTGCACTTATAATATATTCCGTTTCGCCATTTTTTGTATCATGTATACATGTTTACTTTTCACATTCAGTGTTTCCTCGTGGGGGAGAGCACAGTCTATTCCGAAATTGAATCAGATCTCTCCATTTGACAATTGTAGATATAAGTTGATCGAATTCAGAATCTGTGTCCTCCAATAATCATTATATATTTTTCTTTCGCTGCCGTAAAACTAACAATTTCACAAAATGTGCATATTTTTTTTCGATTCTCTCATCATCCGGTCATTTATTTCTTTAAGTTCTGCTTTTAGCGCAAAGTAAGAATCCATGTTCGTCATGAAAACCAACATCACAGACCATGGAATGGACCACTTCTTCTTCATTCTTTACATAGTGTTTTATTGATATAACTATTCATATCCCATCTTTTATTTAGCATCATGAATCTGGAAACATTTAATTAATTTACGCGTTATTTGCCCCTTTATTCCTTTGCCATTGCCCGGAATTTCTTCTCCCTCTCCCTTTCTTCCGAAGCATCCGACGCATTCCGTATTTCTCTATTTGAATGTGTATTGGCATTGTACCCGTAAAAAATTCTATAACTTCGGTTAATGCCGTTGTATATAATTCTCCCTCAATTCGAATACATAGTCTCTCCAACGTAGAGAAAGTTATCAAGAAATGGCTCCGGTATATCCTTTCCCGTCATATTGAACATTAATATCTCTACTGTCAGTTTATAAAGCACTCGTACTGCTTTATGTGTATTTATATATTCCTTCTCTTAGAAGCGATAAGTAACAGATAGATCTTCCCCGATGTTGTTGATTTATGAAGAAGATGAAAACACTGTCCATTACGCCATGGATCATGCATTAAATCCTCACGTGAAATGTCACGCAGGTTTTCAGTTACATTTGCACATTAAATGAAAGTTTTATAACCTAAATACTGTAGGGCAAGTGTCACAGTGCTCGACATCTTAGCTCAAAATCTTACTAATTTGCTAATATTTTTGACATTTGTTGAAATTGGATCACACAATTTCGTTCATTTTCTTCATCATACCCTTTTTATATATGGTTATTTTTTTTTAAATTGTCTAAAAACTAAAACTAGGTTAGAACTGCAAATAGGTTTTCGAGAAATCTGTTTCTGAATCTGTAGCCAAAAGTGTCGAAAATGTAATTGTCAACATTGTTATTCTTAACCACAAACCGTGATAGAAAACGTTATAAACTCCTAATAATTGGGTTTATTCTATGTTAATCAGTTGTTTGCAATATTAGAGTAATATTTTACTCATTTATAATTCCAGATTACCAAATTTTGAGGCACGATAAACGAAATGCTTTCATATTATAATTATTATAATAATATTTATTTAATATTAAATAAAATTATTTAATATTATAATTTTCACATCATTTTAATCTTTCACCTTTTCATATTCATTCTGAAGCGTATGTTTTGTCCATCCCCAGTGGGGAAAGTCTGTCCTGAAGACATCCTAGGATTAATTACAAACTTATCTTTTGAAGATCATCTTTCAATAACATTTATAAGATATATGTACTTTTTACAGAATTAATCCGTGGAATACAGGTTTAAGATGATCTTGAATAGGTCTTTGTAGAATATCCTCAGTTTCTCCGCGAAAGATATCCTATGAACTTACTTAGTTCGTACATGAAAAATTATTTCCAGATAGTCTGGTCAAGGTAGTCTGCGAGATGTCCGCAGTTAGTATTGCTAATTTAGTCCTCATTATCTCTTTAGAGGATAGTCTCTACGGTATCTTCTTAGGATATCCTAATTTCGTCCGCAGAGGATATTCTGTGAACATTCATAGTTCATACAGTGAAGATTATCTCGAGATAATCTGATCCAGTTTGTCCGCAACATGTCCTCAAGTCGTACTCTTACCATAGTTCACACTTCATCGTTTGAAGATGGTTTCCATAGCCCCCTTCAAATTTTGACCGCTGAGGATTCCCAGGTAACATTCGTTATTCATCATCAAGATAATTTCTCGCCGTATTGAGAACAAGATAGTCCGTTACTTGCCCTCAGCATGATCAGTAGTGGCTTAATATTCCTATTGAAGAGGTCGGCGGTTGGAAGGAGCACATTTGTATTTTTGCGTCAGTCAAGAAGAACGCGATCAAGAACAATCAAGAACAACACAATATTTTCTTTCCAATAAAGTTGAATAATCAGAAACCTACGACTAATTCAGTAGCATTAACGGAAGTTTCGTTTCAATGTGGCCGTTATCCTTAGGTGGTGGGTACACCACGTTGACGATAGCAACAGCAATGAGACTTCACATCAGCTCCCGACAGTACCAAATTGCACTGTTGAAATTTCTCGTTGAGCTGCGAGGCGTTAGTCAATGCGTGTGGCAACTTGACGTCCGATCGCATTTACTTAGGTTTTCTTTGGTGAGGAGAGGGAAATACTCTTTTCACTTGTATTGAATAATCGTCAAAATGGAAGCTATTTGTGCTTATTACGTTCCCGTTAGTTATCTGGATATTTCTCCATTTTAGGTAAGTTAATTTTTTAACTTCTAAGACCTAAACTACCAAAACTAGCTTATTATCCACCACGTGGTTATACGCAAGTTTTAACTGTTTAGCAATAAATTGAATTTCAATTTGAAATTTGAAGCTGAAATACAAATTAAGTATTGAAACAATTTATGCACTATTTTTAACTTGCACTATGCACTAGCTTGTCAATAACATCGATACATGAGTAATTTTGTTGACAAATGATTGAACTAAAGAGTTAGCGTCCCTTGTACTTTTCTACGTAGCTTATTCATATCGATATGTCGAATGTGCATAGTTTATTTCCTGGCAATACAACATTTATATGTATCAAATTTCTTGTTAACTCGTTATTTAGCGGCGCAGAAAGTATCTTGACAGACTCAATTCACTTTAGGTAATAAAAATATAATTCCATGTGGTATAAATTTTGTATGCTTCTAAAAATTACGATAATGTAGAGATTAAGTAAATAATTGAAATAAATTTTAAATGAAAAACTGAACCACAAATCTGTTTATGTAAGTTTGGTAAGCCTCCAAGGACACAGTATATTCATTGAGTTTTTAATTGGTGGGTAATAATTTGGTACATTCCACTCAGATGTCATATTTACCGACCGTTGCAGCAGGTAAAAGCGGTTGCCCACATTGGCTTGACGCTGATGACATGTATAATGACTCCATTTGTGCTGTGTTTCACGTCTAAATGGGTGTGCACACAAAACAGCAGAAACGTGCCCTTAACCACACGTAACGCTATTCAAAGCACTCGAAGGTAAGGATCAATTGTATTGCATCTAACAAAGTGTGGAATAAGGGAATTCCTTGTTCTGGTCATTGTTTGTTATCAAATAGTTTTATAGTTGTTTTTCTTTTCCAGAATGAATTATTCATTGGTAGCGAGAACGGACAATTGTGTCATCGAAAGACGTAGAGTAGAAGGTTACTCGATGTTTGACAACAAGATACTCATCTGAAAGCGCGAGATGCAAAATCAATCTTACCCTGGGCTGACTATTTGTAGACATTTCCCAGATATATAAATTTAAATCATTTTGTTTCTTATACAATATTTTGGTATTGTATATTCTTTAATTCTTGATATTTTTAGATAATTCTCCGTCGTATTTAATACATGATAATATGTTCCATAATTCGTGTTTTTAAGAGTCTTCTAGTTTGATATATGTAACATGCTCTACAATCTGCACAATTTATTTTCTACATCATGTATTATACAATATCTTTCATTTTTTTGATATTAATGACTTTGTATTTTAAGTTTTATATCTTGATGTTACAATAAATGTGATAAGTACATAATTGTATTTTTTGTAATCTCTTTGACATGTGTAGAATTTGAATCATATATATCTTTCATTATTACAAAAGACATTTCTGGAGATTATCTTGAAAATTATCTTCATTGTATGAACTCGAAATGATCTCGTCAAGATACAAATAAGATATTATAGAGATGATCTTTAATGGTAGATTCATAGTATGAAAGAGAGATGATCTATTAAAGATATACATAGTACATTTTGGAGTTGATCTGAAGAGATATCTTATAGGTATTAACCCCGATACGTTTGAAACGCGACACATTACAGACGCTGTCACCATTTACCTTTCATTCAGAACTTCGTAACTCAATAATTCATAAACTGGCAACAGAAGGATATATACATAGAAGGATCGTGGCACAGGGTCACTATACCGAATACCTTGGATGACATTTTAAAAACAATTTAAAAAGGAATAAGCATATCGTCTTCATTATAAGAAAACAAAGTGCTTGATTTTTATCTTCTACAAAAGAGTCACACATGTGCGAAAGGAAACTTTAATAATTATATAATATTCCTTTTATAGCATTCTTAGTTATGGAATAATAGCATACAATGGTGCGTATAATAATGTGTTTTGTATATCTTTTACAAAGAAAACTAAATGGGTTGTTGAAAATTATAAATGAAAATAATCTAACCAAGAGATTCGGCTAAGTATATGACAACTATTTGCATATGAATCCTTACTTTATAAATATAGTAGCCTTATCTAAATTTTTGTAAATGTTTAAAAATAGAACAGGGAAAAAATAATTCAGTAACCAAAAATATAAGAAAACTGTATGCACAAAAACAAACTTTTATATCAATTATATCAATGCAACCAACCTTTTCAATCTATTACCAAATGATATAAAATATTTTGATAGAACCAAAAGATCTTAAAAAATAAAATTAAAATAATGGGTTATACAAAATGCACAGAAGTATAAAGTGTGTTCATCATATAATTTTCTGAAAATTATCTATATGTGAATATTATGAGCACTAGTCAGTTGTTTAGCACGTAAATTTTTAATAAATGTTACTAGTATATAGGTATGAGATGTAAGCAAAGCAGTCCTGCTCACAGGTAAGTTTGTTTATCTCTGCAGGAATGCATATCAACAATTGTATTCATGTTGGTAATTTACTGATTACTAAAGTTATGTTAAACATATTTCTGTATTATAATTTTTTGGTCCCTCTGTTATAATTTTGTATTCCTATACCCTGATTTTGCGTACAATCAAAACTGAAGTATATTGCTTAACCTTCAGAACTTTTCTTTGGCGCTACCACAAATTCTGTAGTTTTCTTGCGCAGAAACAGGTGGAACGCGTGGCCGAAGAGACCAGGGAAGGAATTTGTTACCCCTTCCTGCTACGCGATAACAGAACTCGTTATCGCGATTTGGATCTCTAGACATGCGGAAGAACACAAGTTCGTTTCCGAGCTCCTCCTCGTGACACCACTGAGTTAAATGAAAGCTGGCGAGCAGTGTGGCACAAGACGATGTTAAGTGATAAGATGAGAATCCGAAATCCATCTGATGTGTCAATAACTATTATGCAGGGTGCTATCATTCGGTCATTTCCTCTTGCTTTTACCTTCAGGTTTTAAGACAGCTGAGATTATTATTTCGGATCCAATTATTTATATTTAGATACCTAGATTTAGGAAGTCTCTTTTGGTTCACATATAGGGTATGGTTGACGATTGTGACTATTCGTATTTGCTTCTAAATCTTCATTAACGTTTATATATTAATTAAAGTATGTTAATACATATTTATTTTTGTATTGAATGTATAGATGTTTCGTATTTGTTCATTCTATGTTTTTCCTCCCTTTGCACGTGTATTTTTTGTTAAAAGTAGAATTTTTTATTTTTGTTTCCGTATCTGTTTTAATTTATAGCGCTACCTCCGATTGACAATCTCAATTGTAGCGATAAATTCTTTTTTATTCAGGTAGAAGAGTTATGGCGGTCCACAGAGAAAGAGAGAGGTGAACCGTCGGTGTCCCGGCGGCGACAATTCAAGAACTTGTTCATGGAATTATCGCTACTCCAAACTCCGTGTTGTGTCGTATAAGAAAAAAAATTTTTTGTCTCACATAAGATGACCTCTTAAAATAAAATCACATTCAACTACTGTGCAGTCTCCGGGTGTAAACTTAAACCTTATATGAAAGTGAATGAAAATTAATTACACACACCAGCATTTCATTACAAAAATTTAACTACATAAATATAAATCAACTAAATTATTTAATAATTTAAAACTAAGTGTACCATCGAAGACGAATAACTTAAATTTATTCACGCGATTGCCGAAAATGCACTAACTGTAAGCAATATACCCCGTAAAAAATCAGAGTGGAAGAGTTATTATGCATTACAAGAAAAACCATTCAACATTTCCAAGTTTTTAATAACAAAGGACTTAGCTGATCTACATAATATATTTTGCATTTTTCTATAGTTTCCCTTTACCATTTTTTAGTAATTGATTTTCGTGACAGTATCATGCGTACATTTTCCCTCCCTACGTGCTTTACAAGAAAAATAGTTTTGTGATATGATTAGTTCCTCTTCTTGAGTCATGTTTATAATGTCTCACACAAAGCTAGAGGCTTCTGGTTCGAACCCCGGTTCCAGCTTATTTTCATTCAATATAACATGATTCATCTATTATCTTGCGGTGCAGTTAACCACCATTTATGGTCGTTCTGCCGACAGAGAATTACACATTTTATGCGTCCCAAATTTTGTATATGGATAGAAAAATACATGATTATATCAATTCTAGCCTCTAAAACACACTTTGTCGGCCATGTAAAAATATATTTACTTTTTAATATATCAATGGAATACATTGTCTCTAATGAGAAAACAACTTATTATCGAAAATAAATTACTTTCCGAATATTTTAAAAGGCTGATTTTAAAAATAATGTAATCGAAAGAGTATATTAAATTTTAATATAATTTATGATAGAGATCACCGGGTATTTTGAAGAGATGTTTGACTCTGCAATGTTTCGTTTGCGCTTTCAGATTCAAATTTCAATTTTTTTCTGACGTCATGAGGATTCCTCGGCAACACTGCACTCACTACTCACAGCATTCAACGTTCTAAGGCGAAAGCTACAACAACCTGTTCACGTATATTAAAATTATAAACCAAAATATTTTCTTTTGAGAACTATTTGCCATTTCCGACAAGAATGATTTACTAATGACTTCATAATAATAAATAATAATAAACTTTCATTTTGTAGTTAGGTTCAAGCCATCAGGCCTGCTCTTTCGCCTTACCACCGTCAAAAAATAATACATAATAATGCACGATAATAAAACTTAAACAAGAATTCATACATAAATAACAATACATACATTCATATATTCATAAACATATACATAAATTATACCACGAAAAGGTAGGACTATAAAATTACTCTACTCTCCATACACAGGTGACTTTGTCTGGTGAGTTCACGAGCATGTTCTTAACTTTGAAGGCGGCAATGAGTAAAGCAGAGTTGCCAAATAATTTTAATGATAGGTCATACTACTTACAAATAGAGTCTAGTAAGGTCTCATTTTATATTACAATCTTTATACATAACGATTTGCTACAAATGAACGTTATTACTTGTTATTATTATTTTAAAAATATCGTACAAAGCAATATTAGTATCTTTTTTTTTGTGGGGCTTTAGGGCTCGTCAACATCAAAGGTCATTAGAGCCCTTAAAACTTGTACAGGTAGGGAAAATGCAGTTACGCACTGGGGAGAGCCAACATGACTCTCCCCGCGTGTGGGACTCGCCGAATGACTCAGCCATACCCACTAAAAACCCTCCTGAACTACAACTCAAAACTGAAATCCCAACATATCTCACTTTACTAAAAACATTTTAAAAAAAGAAGAAGAAGAGGAAAGAGGAAAATGAAAGATACCCTAGCCCTAATAGCGTCGGGATCGAAAAGAACAAGAGGTGACCAAGGGAGGTCAGAAAAGAGAAAGGAAGGAGCATGGCACAAGCAAGTGGAAGTAATGCCAGACTCAGCTCCGGGCCCCGTGTTCGCCAAACACGTACTTACTAGATGTTGTCCCCTGGGGGGAATATTAGTATCAACCGAAAACATCAGTACACACTGTTTAATGATTTGACCAACGTAACCCGGCAAAAACATCTGAAGAGATTATGTGTGTAATGACTTAGAAAATAATTTTGTTCAATAACGTGAAAATTCGATAAAATAAATAATAATTTCGGATACGATCGTTTTGTTGCAACTCACCGTCTCCACAACAATATATTTCAGTAGCTCAATACAAGATAATTTATTTTATGTGTGTTTCTCAACAATTTAAAATGGTTTAAATACAAGAAAAAGAAGTAACAAATTAGAAAACAAAATACACAGATATTTGATCACACGTGTATTTTCATTGTATTTCGAAAACAAGACTGAAGTGATACGTCTATTTATGAAATATATATGAATATTTTGTGATAAATATTCTAACCAAAACCTCCAATGTAATGTAACCACACAATATGTCTTAAAGGAAGGTTTTCCGTACTTTCTTTATTCTTCGGATTCATAACAAAACGAAGAACAAAGCTAAATATGAACCAATTTCATTAATCCCAGTAAAAAACTTTGTTCACACAAGTTAATCATAAAAAATAATTCAATCTTCATACACACCATAATAATGGAAAGAATGTGTCATAGGTGTATTTTTTTGAGGAAAATACGTAAAAGTCAATGTATTGTATTCGAATCTTACTAAAGATATTTAATTTCAATTTTTTAAATTATAATATTGTCTAATATAGCAGATGAGAACGGTAGTTTTCATGAAACTCCAAATTCATTCGCAAGTTATTATTGACTTATCATACTTTGAAATAGTCTTTGTCACCTGTTTCATGTCGTAAATTTAATGATGTTATCAGTCTTTCTTTTCATTTCGGGGAGTACTATTGTTATTTTCATATATCAGCAAAATGTCACAAACGCAGTCTCTGAATCTGATCACGGTTTTGTCGAATCCCATTGGAGAGGAGTGAAAATGACAAAGGCTTGTTTCGGTGGGAAACAAAGGAAAAGAGATACATATCTTTGTGATAAAACATATGACAATACATTCGGAAACATATGATAAATCACGGGTCACAAAATGAGTCAAATTCAGTAGAACTTAATGGAAATGAACTGAATTAGGAAGGAAGCGAGGACACAAATTGTAGATAAAGAGTGACGTCCGAATAACAATGACCAAAGTAGATTGTTGTGGCTCCGACAAAAGCAATGACACGAGGCAGTGACAGGCAAACAGCAAGAGAAGCAGAGAATACAAACGAGTTTTGCCTCTCAAACAAGAAGTAGAAGACGTGCGAGAAGTTCAGTACAAAGGTATGTCAAGAACAAAACATGAAGAAATGGTTCAGTACAAAATATCGAAAATATGTTTGTGATCTCTACGGTACACCTTAGGAGAGATCACAAACATGAACTATTTAGGGGTGTAGTCCGGTATGAGTGATAAAGTAGAGAAGCAAGGGATTATAAGTTGGATTTCACAGAAGAAAATCAGGGCAAGGATAACAAGCGTTCCAAGATGAAGTATATGTATAAACTGAAAACGCAATGGAAACGGATAACGTAAGGACAGCTTAGAAACAAAAAGGAGGAGATGGTGCGAAAATTCAACTTCAGGATGGAAAAAGAGGAATTAAAGCAACGAAATTCACCGTCAGACACAAATAGGTAAGATACCAAGAGAGTGGTAGCAATGGACCCATTGCGCCTGAAGGTAGGAGACCGAGTTGGATCGAGCAGCATACGGAAGGAATCGGATAAAGGGTGAAGTCACAGGTGGACTGGATGTGAAGCGTGAACTAAACCGGGATTCAGAGGAAGTGGGGCTGAGTGAGGCGCCAAGCACGGAGAGGGCGTATCAGCGTGCGCCAGAACTGTCCCCGAGGCGGCGGTTGAATTATTTAGCGAACTACCCTCGCGAGGAACGAGGCAGTACGCGCCGCTCACGGTTTGGACACAATTGGCGCTGCCGTCGCTGGCGCGACACTTCGTTCACTCGCTCAATCGGCCCAATCGCGGTTCCCTACGGTCAGGGATGCGTCTCAACACTTTTAGCACCTCGATTCTACGTATTTGATTATTAAAATATTGGCATATTTTCATTCTTTTATCCTCCTAAGAAAAATCGAAGAGTAAAACGACGAAAGATGATTTGCTTGAAGAAAGCATATTTTTATCGCACAGTATATAATTGAATAATGGCTTAACTGATCTTAATGTAAATTATTACATTTTCGTATGTAGTACAACTCACGTGAGTACTTGACAGGATGGACGCCTCATTTCTTTAAGTTATTGACAAATCAGGGTAATTTTATAATGTTAAACATGAATTAAAATATCGAATAGTTATGAATTAAAGTGTTGTGTTATTGAACTTTAACTGATATCTGGGTCGAACTCCTTCATCTAACTCCTTATTCATCACAATTCTGGGTATTTATAAACTCTCTCATATGCAGTACTGGCTTACTAAAGCCAAAATCACTACCGAGAGAGGACGAACAATTCCAAAGAATCTCCGGAATTACACTGGGTGCTTTTCTGAAAAACGAAATATTTAGTAAGTAGATATAATGTTTGTTAATGTTCATAAAAGACATTCTGTACGAGTGATAAACTATTTCTCTGAAAATCCTGTCGTCCTTAAAACTGCAATGATATGAAATTTGTTGGAAAAAGCAAAGTTGCTGAAATCAATGCTTTCATTCTGAAAACGTTGATTTTATTACAACAATGTTACGAGCAAATTATGATCCTATTGGTTTTAGAATGAAATATGTAAAAGGGGAATATATTACCTTAATAATATAAAACATTGTTCATCAAATGTACAAAATTGTCAATGATAAAGAATTAGTAAAACTTTTGTAGTGTTTTCATATCACAGACTAATACACCCAATTTTACGTAGATGTTATCTTCAAGGAAACATATGGTTAGTTAGAAATATTGACAAACAATCCTATAATATTATTGTTAAGGGAAATGATGCGATAGATAAACTGTCTCAACAAAATGTTGTTTACAGACTTTTTAGTAAAAATTACTTTTTCCTATTAGGGACACACTAAGTGCATAATACTGACGCAAGTCAAATAAAACCAACGAAACATAATGTTATATAATTGCGTTTAGATGAAGATCATTGGATAGATTGGGATAATGTTTCAATATTAGATCGGTAATTAAATTTCTTCACAAGCACTATTTCTGAAATGTTACACATCAAATTTACTAGAAGCATTTTGAATTTACAAATGGACGCAGACAAGTTATCTAAAATTTATATCTATTTAATTTTTATTTTCTTCTTTTATTGTTTGTTTTCGAATGATTTATTTTTGTATAGAACCATTTTCATTTGTATGTATTTAACTCGTTTCCATTTTGTTATCAAGATAAAATTCATGCATTTATTTATCCTGAGACAGAAAGTAGCTGTCGAATCGTCGTGAACGTTAAAAAAATTTGTGTCGACTTACAAGGTCGTATAAAATATTTCAATTCGAATATGATAGTAGACGAGAATAATGTCAAACCTCTTAGAATCCTCCACGAGCGGTAACTCAGAGATCTTGGAATGAACTGGAGCTAAAATTCTCCGAGGACAAAAATTCGGGAGGACGAGCGGAGACCGGCTTGTAACGAGGTAGATGGACACAATGCACGACGCACAAGGAAGCCAGCCCTCATTGAGCGAGCGGAGGTCACTGACGAAACCGAGGACGGACACGAGAGGCGTCTTCACCGCGCAGGGACGACTAAAACGCGAATTCACTCGCTCGGTTTTCAATATGCGTGTATTTTATGAAGAAGTCGTTTCACAGTTCTTTTGTTTCAAAAGAAATATTTTATTACGTTTGCGAACATTATTCTAGCGCCTGAAAATGAACTTGTCGTCTGCGGGGTTCTGCACGATGCTTTGATGAAGAAAAAGAGGAAAAGAGAAAGGCAGAATATATAACAAGGATTGTGGAAATGAGAGTATATGCGTCATGCATAAAAACGCTACAATCCTTTTGAAATTGAGATTCTGTTTTTCTAAGAAATAGTTTATCTACAGACTTATAAATGATTTCTTTTTCAAATTTTAATTCAAATACAAATTTTTATATTTTTTTAATGTTGGCCGAGTTAAACATTATTTACAAAATAAGGATTCCTTGCTTGAATGTTATGTTTAAATTTCTACGATGTTAACTTCGTCCCGCATTTCAACCAAAAACTTATCATGCCCAACACAATTCGTTGTTCTGACTTCCTACTGCAGGATGATTTGAAAACGTGCCATAGACCGAAAATATGCCAACCAGATATGTGATCATTTCCATCAGAGAGACCTTCTGTAACATGAGAAAAGACAAAGGAGGTGCGTAGATACTGTAAATTTACTTATTGTAGGTGGTATTGACTTAACAGTGGATAGCAAATTCATCATACACTTCTGCGGTACTGGTGGATCAAACCCCGAATGATATAAACCGTATTTGCATCAGTGGACAAAGAAGGTTTGCCTGGACAAATTCCGTTTCCCCTGCTTTTCATTTTACCACAACAATCGCACATCAGTATTTCGCTCCCATTCACATAGTCCTCTGCGTAGCCGCTTTGATTTCTGGAACCACGACTAGAGCGTGCGGTACGAAAAACGTCATTGGAGCACTGCCCAGTGCAATCAATCCATCCGCAAAGCAGAACTTGACTAACACTGATATTACAACGGACGTTCAACAGAATTATTTTAAAATAAACATTGCATTTTCGATTATTTTTAAAAACATTGTGTGTGGAAGTAATATTGTAATTTTTCAAAATAATAAACAAATATTTGTCTGATTTAAAACGTCGTTAGCTCTATAAATATTTTGAAATATATACTCCCTTCAAAATGTATCAACAGGTTAAAATTCATTTTATTACTCTGGACTCAATGTGGAAACGTCAGATAGAAAAACTTTTCATAAATAGTATTTAGGTTTTCAGGGTATAGGGCGCAAAATAAAGATTTCATTTCCCAACAACTTGAATGATCCTTTATACAAAATACATTAATATACCAATTATTAACCTGTGCTTCCTGGTGACTGATGACCCCAAGTTACAAATGTTTACTGTATTTACAACCCCGTATTTGTTTTATCGTATTATTTGTATATGGGAAATGTAGCTTGCTATTAAAGCTTATCTACATGGAGCGATATGAGGTAGGAGTTGGGTGGTACGCTGTTGTTGGTAGGTGGGCCGGTTAGCTGGGATTACCAATAACTCGGTTCACGTGGAGGGGTTAGTAGTAGTAGTTCGTAATAGTTAAGAGTTATTGATACTAGAAGAGGTGGATGGAGGAAGGAGAGTTCACTTTTCAGTAGTCACAGCTATGTGAACTGGGACATTATTGTGAAAAGCTACAAATTTTTAACGTCCTCATCGGGAATTGAACCCGGGATGGCTTGGTGATGAGCAAGAACGCAACCACCTGAGCCTGTATTTACAACGTATATAAACACTATTTACGTTTTCAACTCGAAATATTACGAACTTTTATGAAAAATATGTTATTCGAATCAAATCAAAATGGGCTTTATTTACATATACATCATAAGAAATACAATATTTGAAGAATTATTATATTATATTGGCGGGGCAGAGGGCCCATGCGCCGCTAAATGAGCCCGTGATTGCCATGAGCAGTGCATACTGTACCCTGGTATTTACTCTTAACGAATTTCTAGTTGCATTAACGGGTAATCGAGACTAAATGATTATTAGACAAAATAAGCAAATAAGTAAACAATATTTAAAACAGAAAAAAAGAAGCATAAGAGTGGCATTTGGCGGATAAACTGAAAGTTGTGATGTTCTACGACCGTAAGCGGAAGACTGCAACTAGAATATTCGTTAAGCACCGTTGGGAAGCACAGAAAACCAACGATCAGGGCAAGAATAACAAGTCAAGATTACAAAGTGAGAAATAATAACAAGCTAGTTAACGAGTTATGTTCTTTCTTCCCTCCTTCACGGTGCTGTGGAGCTTCGAACAGGTCTAGGTGACTGGACTCGATCGGCAGCGCTTTGAATACGAAATCCCTCCAATGTTTTCCAGGAAAAGATAGTACATATCCTCCCGACAGAATCATTTTTCACGCACACTCTGTTGACACATAAATGAAAATATTACCTTAATAAATGACCGAAAAAATAAAGAACAATAAAAGTATTTTGATTAGATTGATGTATTTAAAATTTATATTTATTTATCTATTTTCAAATTCGCGATTCAATTTCTTTCTTATTACCTTCACCCGCCATAAAAAATGTACCTAATTGTTCCTTGAATTCGTTGTTGCCCTCCCTTAGTATTATAATTCCTAATCTTTCATTTCTATCCTGTTCCAATCGTTCCCTTTGAATCCAACTTAGACGCCATCTTTCTGTCGCCTCGCACGTTAACAGAATATGTACCCAATCCTCCGTTTCCCCGCAGAGAACGCAGATGGCCTACCTCTCGATTGTTCTTATTTTTCTAATAGCCAACCGCCCGTTCGAAACCAAGCTAGACCACATCGCGCTTTCATCCCTAACTGATCTATATAGTTTTCCCTATCCCAGACTGAATCGAGAAGTTTCTGTAGAGAAAGTGACATTTATCCTGCCGAACTGCTTCGAGTTGTTGCGACTGTATGTCCATTATCTTTCTTTTAATGTTATCGATACATATATTACCATTGTAGGTAAATTTTTCCCATGTGTTACCCAATCCCATCCGGTACAATAACTTTCTTACTTTTCCAACCCACCCCGTTGGCTGCAAGCGAGATTCTCTCCCTAAACATTTTAACGCAAAATTTTATCGCACGCAGTTGAATTTCAACACTAATTCGTAAGTATCCAAATTCATTGAAAATTCCAAAATTTGAAACGTTACGAGATAATCGCATAATATCTTCGAAATAATTTGCTGCTACAGATTCAAGGATTTTGGTGCTTGATTGGAGACCCCAAATTTCAGCCCCGTATGTCATGGTTGGCGTGAGTGCACCACGGACTACTTTATCACAAACACTGACTTGGATCTCAGGTATGTCGTATCTCATTTGGTTTATTATTTTGAGAGCAGCCATGCCTTTTACGCGTGCTGTTTTATTTGCGAGTTCCATGACCCGTTCATAGTAAAGTTAATTCCTAAATACTTAAACATTTTGACTCTTTCAATTTCTTGGTTTCCGAATGTTCAAATTTCATTTTTTCTATACATTGTACCGTTTTTGAAAGCTATAAATTTGGTTTTCGATACACTGACTTTCAGTAAAACATCCCAGCAGAACTTTCCAAGTGTGTTTAAACCTTTCTTGATTTCGAGCAAATAACTAGATCGTCGGCGTAAATACATGTTTAATAACACGTAAATGTTATTAATGACAGATACTAAAATCATGAAAATAATTTACTTTCCCTTTCGTAAAATAAAAGGATCTTTTCTTTAAATAGAAAAAAATTAAAAATCTAAAGTACCTAACATTTTTATCAAATAATGACGATTTAAACGCCCTTAGTTTGTACGTAAAATTACTTTTTTATACAATTGCAAACAATAGTACAATGCTGAGGTTTATTGAAGTGTCTTATGAGCATAAAATCAAATATATTTAAGAAGAAAACAACCTTTATTGAATATTTGAACCTTAAAGTTTTCATAATTTGTAATTCATGGATAATACTGGAATTGGTATGAAAAATTGAAATGTGTTTTTATAAATCGAAACACTCGGAACTAATTGATTTCCAGTATCCTCCTCACATGAAGTAACACATTCATAGTAATAGTTCTTCTAGTCATAGTCATAGTTCTTCATTGTATAACTTACAAAGTCATCAAAATTTGGGTCAGTAGAGCAAAGGATATGGCTAAATTATAAACTTAATGGAGTATGCAAAATTGTTATTAAATTTATGGCAATAGTGTTACCCCATTACATTACATCCTCTTCCCCATTATATCCACAATGAACATTTACAAATAGGTGAAAATTCATCTTTTCTGGAAAAAAATGCATCGTTGATTAGTTACAGAACACCGAGAATCCCAAGTTTGGTACTATGGAACGACCGTGAATGGCCAATTTCATCGTTTTCAACTTAGAATAACTTATCTTCCGGAGAGTAAATTAGTTTATTGTCCTCCACGAGGTCATACGCAGTTTATAACTAATGTTTTACAATAAAGTTTATTTATTTATTAATAATTAGCTGATCACCCCACGCCATTTCACTCCACATCGCACCGCACCATTCCATTTGGAATGACCGTGAATGATCTCACTTAATACAACGTGCACTAATTAACATAACTCATGAGAGCATAATATTGTAGTATTGTTTTATAACGACATTGAGATATAATGCTCAGATATCGACTGGTGACCTAAAATGCATTAAAGATAGTAATTTATTTCCAATCACAAATATTTATATTGTGTCAACAAGAGATATTTAATCAGATTTGGCCTATTAATGTTGTTTTTAATATTAAGGTATCACAGTGTGGACCCGTCTTGTGCCCCTCTCCGTACGGCATCCCTCCAAAAGATTCATTTCAGACGAACCATCGTCAGTGTAGGTTTTTTGTGGTCTTTTCACAATATAGGCTAACTACCATTTCATTTCAACACATTTTAAATAAATGTGCAATGATTGATAAACTTTGGAAAAATATACTGGTATATTACAACGAAAAAATTAAAATGAATCACTTCGCTAATGCTCTACATAAAAATGTATGTGGTATGTGGTAGCACCAAGTGCAGTTTTCCTCCGTATAAAATAATTATTTAGAAAACCAGAACCATTTTGTTCGAATTTTAAAAAATATTTCAGTAATAATTTATTTTGATGAGCCCTAAAATCCCCCCCCCCAAAAAAAATAATTTATTAAATTTTGAGAAATTTAAAATTCCATTAAATATGATTTATCTTCAAAAAGAGATCCATTAATGGTTTCATGAAAAAGCCTTACATCTTGTACAGAAGATAAAATATCCATAGCCATTTTTTCGGGGATCAATGGGTTGATATGGTTCAGGTGGGGCACACTATGCCTATAAGTGTGTCCTAATAAGTGCCTGCACGCCTTCCCGCTAAATAGGGCTCTGTCAGACAAGTCCGATTTCTCACCTCCTCGTGGAGACCCCTGGGCAAAGCATTCCGTGGCTCTCAGGAGCTTCGTGAGTGTAGCCAACAATAACGGGCGAATGGCGAGTCTCCGGTGCCTTAAAGTGGGAACATTAGGCTAAGGGAAGGAAAATCGCGACAGAAAACCAGAGGGTTGGGGTGCGGGACCTCCATAGTCGTATTCAACTGTAGGCATCCCCTTAAGGGAATAAACCTCGAATAGAAAATCCACGGTCCTCTAGGGTATGAGTGTTGAGCAAAGGACTGACAACCCATTGTTGTAAAAAAATAATTGTTAGGCAACCTCAAATACAGATGATAGACCAGCCAAAAATTAGGAGACGACTAAGGCAAATATTAAGTAAAAATGATTTGGGACTAGCGACATTGAACATAAGAATATATTTCAGCTAGGCGCGAGTAAACATCTAAATGACGCACTTAAAAGTTATAAGATAGATATATCAGCTGTTCAGGATGGAGGATCAGAAGAAATGAAGAATTGAGAGATTTATATAGTCAATCTGACTTGGTGGGGATCATCAGGAAAAGGAGTATCCAGTGATTGAAACATGGAAGACAACATATACTCAAGAAAGCAAGGGAAGGGCACCCAGGGGGAAGAAGAAATAGAGGGAGGCCTAGAAAGATCTGGAAAGAGGATGTTGAGGAAGATCTGGGGGCCCTAGAAGTTAGAGGTTGGAGATGGAAGACTAGCAATAGAAGAGAATAGAAGATTGTAGAAGGGGTCCTACACGGGCCGTGGTGCCAGGAAAAAGAAGAAGGATAGACATTTATTCTTGTTGTCACTGCAAAAGTGACGAAAAAGACACAAGGAATAAAAGCTTTTGGAAGCATGCTGCTTGCTACCTACATCTTACCTGTACCGATGATGACGCGTTAATCTTGAGAATGACAAAGTGACCCGTTGAAAAGGGGTCACTTCAAAGCGTGCGTGTTGCCAAACTCAAAGGAAGGGTCTGACAGGTCTATTCCTCAGTCATGTTCTCTGCAAGTGAAACTGCCGTTTATTCGTGACACTCAGGCATCAAAAGATGACGAATTACCATTATGTAATTCTAAATTAATTAATTAATTATTTTTGTTGGACGATATTTCTTACTTTTAATTAATGGATCTCTTCACTCAACTCAAGTTTTACCAAGTACAAATAGTTACAGAACTCATTACTGACTTATTCCAGACACATTGTAATACTGAAATACACGCAATAATTTGTTTCATTTATTAGTAGAAGTCAAATATATTCTGTTTCTACAGAAACACATACGTCAAATATCTATATTTAGTCAAATAAGTTTATATCTCAACTAAGATTAATAAATAAATTAAAATTCAGGACCTTTTTTGGACGATCATGATTTATTTTATTATCTTTTAAATTAACAACATTTCGACTCGAGATTTGAGTCATGGTCAAGTGTAATGGACGTAAATATTAGAGTATTGACATCTGCCCCTTCTTCCCCTCTGTCTTCTCTCGTTTCATGAGAGTTAGATTATGGTGAATGATATTCCGATTTATGTTTTGAATTCTATATGGACCCATATTCTAGCAGTCAGTGAACTGATGTTACTATCTTAAAAACGTACAGCGTATGGACATTATGAGCATGATAAAGTGCAAATTTCACTCAACATTATATGCGTTTCGTGAATATTAGATTATATGAATCTCGTAATAGTTTTGTAGCTGTGTAACGTGAATGGGAGATTAATGGACTGAATGAAATCATTAACTCAAAAATGTACACCGGACACGGCAATGGAGCTTACGACACACACATGGATAAGATCACGCTAACCCAAAAGTTAACTGGAATGACCTAGAATGAAACAGGAGTTTATAAAAATGAGTATGGTAAAGAATAGTTATATCAAAAAGGAAGTTATTTTTACAGACTAGCGTTAATTTATAACATTTGCTCTCAGATGAATGAGAAGAAAATAAAAAGTAAATGATAGAATTATAATTTGCTGTAATACATAAATAATAGGATGAAAATATACGGAAGCAAAATTGCAGGACCAGAGAAAGCGCGAGAATGATGAACAACTTACTCAAGTTTGAACAAGGGCCTATAGCGAGACGAGATACTGGGTAGGCACGGAAGGGAGAGAGGAAGAAGTAATTGGATAGAGAGGAGAGACGGAAGACAGACTTCTAGAGAGTAACATCCGACTGACAATTCAAGCAAGTTGGCATTTGCGTTCATAAGCTTAGTTCCCTGACGTTTCATCTGGAACAGCGTCTCTAAACAGAGGAAAAGTCTAAGAATTATGACGAAACTCTAGTTGTAGAGACAGATAGCTACCATTTCCGAATTTTTAATGTGATGACTTAACTTCCATAAACCCATCCCTTTATTTTTTGCGCTCCTATAATTGTTATTGAAGAAGTAATTTGTATATTAAAATTCAATGTAAAAGATGCAATATCTAAGGGGGCACTTAATATCGAAAACAGGGATTGTGGCAAGTTCATCATATTTTCTGTACGTTTCTGCTCGAAACGTAAATTTTACTAAATTGATCTCAGAAGAAATAGAAAAACATCATATTGAGTCGAAATATTCCACGAAAATCAAACAGAATAACTTGCTGAGAAAAAAATCAATAAAATAGATTATTCTATATTCAGAATTAAGTTCTACCGAATAGGTTGTGCACCTTCAGAACATGAAATGTATCAGTTGTACACAATCAAAGTGGATATTTAAAAATATAAAATGCTCTTAATATGTGAATGAATGGCAAAGAAAACCAGATTACAAAAGTAGCACCTCTGTAACAGCAACACAGGTTTCCGTAACTGCTATAAAGTCATGCTGCAAAGAGCTGACACGCGAGATCCTACTTAGATGACTGCGTGTAACAATGCGAATCGAACATAGCTATTGAAAGCTCGAAGGCTTTGCATTGACGTGTACGTTGACAATGTGGGGAATTAGTAATTGCTTCAAACACCGACACAGAACCTATTTGTATCACTAGAAGTTTTTTTGCGACGCTGTTTTTCTCGACAATCAATTTTCAAAAAGTAAGGCACAAAGAGGTTACAGATCTTAAAATTTTGCACACATACAGCAGTCCGTTGTATAGTCTTCCGTCATCTTTGTCAGTTAGTCGATTGACTAATTAATTTCATTTAAGTTTGTTTCCATGAAGAAAGATTATTACGGCAGTGAATAGGTGATGCATCACAAACATTTCATGGTACTCAACAGAACAGTGATCGTTCTCAGTTACGAAGAGTATTACATACCAAAGACAATAGTGCATCAAACAATACACATAGATACATTACATTTTCAAAATTATATTATTATTTAGACATTACAACTACATTTGCATGTGCTTTAACAATATAATTGATGCCAAACTACAACAGAACAACTAACAGGAAATAATACGAATGAAAATGAATGAACAATTCAAAATCTTGGGTTTACCCCGTCCGAATTACAAAAGAGACGGTTTTTTTCAGTGAAATGCCTAGTTTTCTTCGCTTTCTTTTCAACAGTTTCAAGTTATTTGCTTACAAACATAAATTCCTCCCATAGATAAATAATTTTTTAAGAAACGGAATAATTAGATAGTTACTGATTCGTCGATCTTACCACACTGGATCAGTATTTTATAGCAAAAACGTTTTATTATAGTATAATTTTACACAGTAAAATATGATGAAAATCAATTACAATACGTTCATTCACTCTGACGTTAAAGCAATATTTTTCAAATGATCAGTTATTTTTTGTAAACTATCAAAATTAAATGTTTAAGGAAACTATACCTTTATGAAAAAGTTTCGTTCTCAAATTCTTTCTTCTGTAACAGAAAGACAATCTACATGCTGATCTAAAAATGTGTCTTCCATACAAAATGTGTTCGATTATTCGGAGGAAAGAAAAATGAATTCAGTCTCATCTTCGAAAGTATATTTAATACACGAAAATGATACCGAAACCTAATGAGAAACTTGAGCATTGGTTCTAGCGACGTTTGAAAACTATCTTGCAGATTTTATGCAACTTACGAATATTACACAATAACGAAATAAAAAGTTGTCTCTATTTCTACTGAGAAAAATGTAAGGACATAATACCGACATAACCGATTTCAGACGTGTGAGAATACAATATCGTAATAAAAACGAAACTCGAAAGAGAAAGATAGAATTCCGAATGGAAAGAAGTCTTTTTAACAGCAAAGTCGTGTTTTTCTCCTTGTCGCGCAATTCGCGTCCTCTTCATGCCTTCCTGCTCGCAGCGGGGCGCGTGACGGCGGCGGCAGCGACCGCAGCGGCGGCTCCACAGCGTCGCGTCCGGCACGCGGGCAGNTTGGAGTGGCGGGGACAGAGAGAGTCCGGTGTCACGCTACTGGCAGGTGCGGCCGCAATGCGGGGAACGCGACGCCGCGGGGGACACGTGCCGGGACGTCCCCTCCCCGCTGCCGACTAGATTAATGCCTATCAAGTCACGTAGAACGTTTTGTGATAGAGACCGCGCACCACAAATTAGAATTTCTAAACCGACCATCCATCAACTTCGTTGTCGCTGGCGCTGTGGTCGAGGGAGGTTCGCGGGGTGGGAATCGCTGAAGGAGAGGAGAAGCAGTGGCGCCGTTATCGGCCCGCGTGCCGTGCCTGCGCGACGCGACGCGTTCGGTCCAGTATCATTAGACGCCGCCACCGGTTGGAGCGCTCTTGGGCACGCGCGTAATGGAGTGGCGAACCTCGTTGCTGCGTCCATCCCTGTCGTTTCTTGTAGCCCTATCCTCCCCGTCTCTTCCCACTTCTCGTACCGTAGAAGTCCTTGTTGCCCACAGTCGCACAATCTGCTGGATTCCCACGCCACGCTCCCAGCGCCATCTAAGAGTTGGGTAACACTTTCATTCTTAGGACAGATGACTGGTATTTTGTAACCCGCAGTCACGGAAAAGCTTTAAGAATTCACTACAGCCTTAGAAAGTTACAAAATTTTTAATTTTTAATTAAAAGTATGACTTGATTGTCGTAGGGTCGTATTTATATGAAACTAATTGGGTCAGACAGTCTGGATGTTGAGACATGGGTAAAATGTCCTGTGTGTCACAATGATTTGATAATGGTTGTTTGTGTGGAATAAATAAGCATTAATAAAAATGTTTTGATCTCAGTTTACATTATCCTCTCCGTTTACATTTCGTAGCTTCTGGTTCTCAAAAGATTTGACCCTATGTCGCAGAATGTATTGTATTTTTAACTCGTACGGAGTGTTACAATAAATGGGATCGCAATCTGTGTGTACCAGATTTACACTACTATACAATAAATAATTCTCAATCGAGCGGAGAGTTTTAGATAACTATACAATTTTACAAGGTGTTGGTATCATTTGTTTGATGGAGAATATGTCAAAGGAGATGCCAAGAAACTGATCCAAGAAATTGAACTTTGTTTCAGTTTACAACTCCGTAGATTACACTTTATCGGTTTTTTCTTCAATAACACTTTACTGAGTTCTTGCCACCCTCGTTTCTCTTCTCGGAAACCACATTCAATTGTGAATGGAATAAGATACTCTCCGGCAAATGAAATGAGCCGTGATGCAACTTATGGAAGGTTTCGAATTGCTATCTATCAATTTCTTTAACAAGTTAGCATGTCGCTTACTAGACCTGCGGGATGGTACGAATTGTCTTTTATGTCCTCTGCGCCAGGAGTTGGGATGCGTGTAATCCCTCAATCCCGTCCCTGCAAGACACATTGCATGCACGCTTAGAAACCATTGTCTCAGAACCTTACCGTGATGTCATTGTCCGTATTTCCTTCTCCTTGCATTATTTCTGTGTCCTAAGTCATCATACTTGCACCCCACCTTTATTCCCTGTGCTTCCCAGCTCTTGAATTATTCGCATAGCACTGCGGCGGAAGAGTAATTCTTCGGCAGACAATGGATCCTTTTTTTTCTTCAATTTTTTTAACATGATATAAATATTTCACAATGAATTACCATTTTACTCTAACCCCGAACAAATGACGATGAAGAATCGTCGTGTTGTTTCTGTAAATGACTATAGAATATCAAGTAAGTGTCCGAAAATACTTATTATAGTTTCAAAATATCTGGCATTTTCGTCATTACAACGCAAGTTAACCAATAAATTGAATTAAAAGTAACGTATATGCTCTGATTCAATGTCATCGAATAAAATTGAAACATCTCACAGTTTCCTGTCTCCTTGAACATAATCTCTTTATTTTCTTTGTAATACTGTGATCTGAATCATGGAATGGAATATTTGTGGAAACTTGGAAATCGTAAACGGTGAAAATTATCAAAAGTATCGTTTAGTTTTCTACTTAATCAGAATATTTGTATTTCAAAAATACCCGCAAGTTTGAAATTTTAGCACCATTTAGAAATAATTATTGTATGTTTGACTTCAGATATATGATCATAGTTGAACAATGATCAAAGCTTGTGCATTACACGGTCATATATTTGATCATATATCTTGAATCATTGATATATTACAAAGAAATATGGGCGTATAATACTGGTCTTACGATAAAATTAAAGTAAAGTGCAGAGCAAATGTTTCGCGATGCAAACTATTATTAATGAATAAGTATTTACATACGTTCACAGAAAGCATCTTAGTGTAAGAGACCGCTGAAAATTCTTTACGTAAGGATATTTAAATCTCAAACGGTGAAAATGTGTAAATGATGGTAAAGTATCAACTAATTTGTTTACAACGGTGCTAAACAGGATAGTGGAGAAATGTCCTTTATCGACGTGCCCAAATGTCACATGTATCTAGGAAGATGGCCAGTTGGAATCCTTGGGATCCAAGAGGGTAATCCTTAAAAAATAACTTTCTTTTAGAACATTAGGTCAACCATTTATATTGTACAGACAAATACAAAAAATGAGGAAGGTAGATGTGGTGTGGTTGAACACTGGGGTGCCAACAAACAGTTTCATGACATGAAACATGAAAGTTGAAAGAAATGAAAGAACAAAAAGCTGAAATTCAGGTGATATACTGGGATGATGTGAATCGATCCGTTCTTCAAAGATTCAGCTTGGTTGGCGTTGAGTTGCTGTGCAGTTGAGGTTGAATTGCTGCCCGCTTATCACGTGGCGATTCGACGGCGTGCCGTCCTCACGATATAATCTTCATGTTGAAAATAATTCCCCCAGCCGTCTCCTGGTAGAAAACTGAAGGGGAAGTCTTCGGCTTGCGTGCCGAGTGATGCGAGTACTAAAACATATATGATGTTGACTCCTCGGACGAGTTATGCAGAGAGAGAGGTGTCCACATGTCGCGACTTTCTTTTGGAACTCGCGCTACTCGCGCAACTGGTTGGTCGGTCGGTCGGTCGGTCGGTCGGTCGGTCGGTCGGTCGGTCGATCGATCGATAGCGTGACGTCACACGTTAACCGTGTAACGATTGCTCATCTGGATCGATGGCTCGGATGTTACATAATGTCATGTTATTGTAAATTGTTCTGGAGGGGAAGTGCAACCTCGTGGATTCCAGTATAATTAATAAATGATTTAGTAATTAATTAAGTCAGTCATACTATGTCCAACCATTTCATTCACTTTTTTTACTCAAAGGCGTAAATTCAGAATAGACCTATGAGGTTTGAAGAAATTGTTCATAGATGTCACTCAATTGGCACAAAGAGCATAGAGTCCACAGATCGTTCACTTGTCTAATGGTACGACACCTACAAAATATACGAACACATACTTTTGAGAATCATCAGCAATTTATCAAATGAACGTCATCTAAATCCACGAACAAAATGAAAAGTCGAACAATCTACTGAAGAACATATGCATTTAATTTTTCAGGTTAATTACGCTCTTAGAATATGCAATATATTTCTCCTCATGTCTCATTTTTCACATGAAAAAAGAACGTATTTCTTTCGAAAATAAAAATAATTTGAAGAAAGTGGGAGGCATAACGTAAGGAAAAGATGACGTCATGAGATACTCAAAAATATCTCTCTTTAATTCACCGTTTCTTCAGAGGCAGAATCATCGAAGGAACTAATACAGTACAATATATGCATGAAATATTAAGAATACAACGCAACCTCATTATCCTAATTACGTTGTTCGTCTGATTCACACTGAATGAACACTGCCAAGCAATTGACTTGACTTATATTACTCGCTCCGACCACTTTTGTAGGATTAAATTCATGCAACAAACAACCCTCGTAAAACCTTCCAAGTTAATACGGCTTTGTTGTGAGTGAAACCAATGAAAACATTAAGTAAATTTGCTTCGAAACTAAGTTTTGCAATCACCGTTAAAGGTTTGGAAATAACAAAGGGAGAGAATTGCGCGTTAGTGTGGTTTGAAGCGAACCTCTTTTAAAAAAATGCAATGCCTCGAGTTATTAATGTATTTTAAATTTTTTAGTAGTAACTACTCGTATGACACGTAAATCTGTCTACGTTTAATGGAACTATTCTCGTCTAATGGAACTACTATACGTTTAATGTACTCTCGGAGCATTGTGATTACTTTCGGTCAGGTGAAAATAGCGACGAGTCGGGAATGGCGACACGGAAGAAATATGTACACTCTCGGAGCATTGTTCACAGTTTTCAGTAGTATTTTTTCAGATATTTTTAAACAATTTTACTAACATTTTACCCCATAGGAAATTAATTATCCGATTCTAACCAGTAAACAATATGCAATGCAACGTTTGCAGAGGTAAATCGAAAAAAAAACCTTGAAAATCAAATGAATGTTTAATGAAAATCACTGCATGTCTCTGTTAGTGAGCAAAATAATAAACAAGATATTTTATTGTGCAAATATGTAATGTGACATTTATCCTTTGAGATATAAAGTGTTATTAAATTTTACGATATTTGTGCCGTTATATAACAAATTACACATTTTTTTATATTTCTAGTGAGAGGTTTATCGATAAACTAGAATTAGGCAAAATGTAATAACATATTACGTTATTTTGTACATTCCCCTTCATTGAAAAATAAATTTTACTCTAGTATTCATCAAACAGGTGTATGTCTTAAGACTTTCCGCCAAAGTCACCAAAAACCGTCAAGTGAAATTTAACAACGGTAGGAACTATAACAATTTTTCTGAACTGAAAAAACACGGTTACTGAACGAAATTAAATGATGTATAATATTAACCTACTCTGTATTTTAATGGCATTTTCATGTTGAATCTTGGCTGTGTTGTATCGACTTTACGACAAAACGTTTACAATTGACTGAGGCAAAGTTTCAAGATGAAATGAAAGCGACGTACAGAATATAGAATAGGTCAACATTATTAACTATTAAGTAGGATATAGTCGTTTTGCCATTTATTTTGTCCAGAAATGTTACTCCGGCTACTGTCAGAGTTAATTGGGACTTCCCGACCCTACCTCGACATTCCATTGCTTTTTACTAGTAACTTTTTTGCTATCCGCACTTGGCATACACGCAGGAATGTTTTTGTGGGGATAACCATCATCATTGGCAAATTACTTAGTTAAAAATCTCCCATTTTGTGGAATTTATAGTCTCACAATATAATCAATTAATATTAAAATAGAATGATTCGATTGATTGAAATTGTTCAGATAATACGATATTGTTACTTATATGACAACCCATTGTTATTTGGCTTTGACGTAGAGTCTGGTACCGAAGCCTATCATTCTATTGCACATAAATAAATATGTTTTTTATTCAAGAATTATTATTCAAGAATTAATTCAAATTGAATAAACTATTATTGATTTTTTCCGCATGGCATAAAATGAAATAAGGACATTATTGCACTTCTGTATTTATACATTGGTATTAATACAAACTAGTTTGTTCCTGTAATCGTGTGAAGATTTCGCAGTAATACTAACGTGAGAGTTCCAATCTGTGGGCTCACTTTAACGTGAAATCAGCCAATGATCTATTCAATGGTTATCCAATATGCCAGAAAGCTATCCAGCTATACATTAATAATGAGAAAAGAAACAACTACCAAGCATTTCGTTTCGAAGATAAATAAATACAATGTCCTGATAACAAACGTAACTTCAACAAGATGTTAGTTGCGTCACCTGTAAGGAAATGTACGAATTTTTTCTAAAATTTCAATTAAAAGTGTATTTTAAATCAAATTATGAAAGTAAAAAATAGATACAAACAAATTAAAAACACTTAATATGTCAATAATATGTTTGATCTCTTATGCGAGGCATCATCACATGTACTACTTCAATGCTAGCTAGTGATTGTGAGTAGTTTCTTATATAATTTGTATTTTAAGTAGTTATTTGTCGTATTATATTACACTGTGTTCGTTTATATTATTGCTGTTCAGAAGATTGCTGATGTCAAACAATATCAAAGTGTATAATCTAATTACGAAAGACTTTTAAATAATGAAGATGTGACATTACAACCCCTCTCTCATCAGCAATCTCATCTTCGTAATAATACTTTATTTGTGGCAATTGTTGAAGAACGATAAAAGAGAAAGCGATATTTGCAAAAAATAAGATATGAATAGCCATTAGAGAAGACCCATTAGAACGTAATTTTATTTCGGGAAAGGAATCTTGAAATGAGGGGAATTTAATAAATAAGAAAGTAAGCGCCAACGTTTCGATCTGTATTAGTTCTTCATCAGAGCTGAAAAAATGGAATATATAGTACACTTTTGGAAAAATTCTTAACGGGACATTTTAGAATCTTTAGAGTTTTAAGGATTGTTAAACATCTGTACAGATCATTCCATTTTCTTCTGTCCTGGTGAACAAATATAGTTCGAAACGTCGGCGCATACTTTCTTATCTATTTAATTGACCTCATCTCAAAAACGTTTTCTCTAAATTATTATTCTCGAGGTCAAGAGAAACTAAGACGATTACTATTATTTTATTTTTGTACTTCACGAATTATTTCACATTTTGTTCAGACATAGGTTCATGTCATTCATTTACAATTTATTTACATGAAATAATTTTAGAAATTTTAGATATCAAAGTTTCAAACGCTAGTTTCTTGTATATATTTCAAGATAAAATATGTTGAATCATAATGTGGCTCTTTATTTTCTATGTAAATATTGAAGAAATATTGATTTTGAAAACTAAAAGGATAGTTAAATATATTATATATTCATTGGACTCTTCACAATATACATTTTGAAAGTTTCATTGACTCTACACAATGTGTCAACCCTTGGTTGGGATCTTTTTCAGATGTAACAAATAGAAACTATACTAGATTTAAAATGGACGTAAATAGTAGAAGAAGAAGGTTATATACACGTAAGAAAATCTGAAATATATTTGAATGAGTGTCTCGGCCGAATGAAAACAAACTGAGTCACCATTTAAAATAGTTCTATCGGATATTGTTAGCAATATCATATACAAGTCTAATTATCTCCTTTCTTTACATTTAAATTAATTTGTTTGTTTGTTTTATGAACTACACCGGGGGGTGTACAAATAGTTTAATATACGCTGGTAATGGTTTAGTATAACATAAATGGTAATATACATACATTTACATATACATTTGACAGTTCACTTCAATTAAATGTTGAATAATCCATATTTAAGAAATTATTCACTTGTGAATGACACTTTAGAATACTCAATACTTTTATATTTAATATATTCAGTACTTTTCAATCGGCAATAAAAATCGTTATAAGCATATATTATTGCATCTATTTATGCAAATTTTAGACATTTAAAAGATTTAATTCTCTATCAGGAGAACGTTCTGAAATAAAAAGTATTCAATTTGCAGGTGCGGCTTCTGAGGGTGAAAAGAAAAAGAATTCTGAGACAGAAAGGTCACTCTGGAAGTGATGACCGGTCTTCCTGTGCTGTGCATTCACTGCTATCCCGTGCCCCAGAGAAAGAACTGGTTTCCCCTCTTACCATTCATCACTGCGTGAGTATAATGCTCCCCGAAGCAGCGAAACAATACGAATGACCTCTCTGACTCCAGGGCCACTTTTTTGTGAAAAGTCAGCTTACCATCGCTGTAGATCGAAATCGTAAAGAATGTGAGATCAGATTATTAATACAATGGAGGCAAAATTCCGAGGCATGATTCAATTGACAATCACCATTCAAATCGTCGTCATGAAATGTCGCAAGTACTGTTTTCTTATAGAAATTTGACTCCAAAATTTCCTTCTTTCCACAACTTCCAACTTTGAAAGGTTATGAAAAGTTATGAAAAGTCTAAATATCTTTTTTTTGACCTTCATATTACTTTGCATAATAATAATAATAATAATAATAAATATAATAATAACAACTTTTAATATATGTAGTCGTGATAAATCTTCCTATCCAGAAACAACGAAATATAGCTACAGGATACATAGACTACAGAAAGGCGTACGATATGATGCCTCACAGTTGGCTCCTTTACACGTTACACCTATACAAAATCCACCCAGTGGTAACAAAGTTTTTCGAAAACACTATGACAAAATGAAGCACCGGACTCATCCTTTCCAACAACAAAAGTAGAAGCGGAGAAAGCAACCAAACCTTCAGCAAGGCCTCTAATACAACTGAAAACAAAATACGCATCGACAGAGGAATATTTCAAGGGGATTCAATCAATGGATTACTCTTTTGCTTAGCTCTACACCCTTTATCCACTATCCTCAATCAACAAGGGAAAGAGTTTAGGATTCAATATCAAAAACAGAAAAGTCGAATGCTGTGTCACACATTTAATGTACATCGATGACATCAAAATTTACGCAAGAAATGCTGAAAGTCTGAAAAATATCTTGAATATTATAGAACAATTCAGCAACGACATGAGAATGGAATTTGGAGTAGATAAATGTAAATTAAAATGAAATAATAGAAATGATGAACAAAAGAGACGAACTGTTCAGAATCTGGAAAAAAACACCGAAGGTAGAAATGGGGAAAAGAGAAGATATTAGGGAAAAGTATAAGGAGTTAAGGAATAAGATAACATCCAGAATTATTCAAAGAAAAGGGAATATTATAAAAAACAGATAAATGAAAACAAAAAAGATAATAAAAAAATATGGGATACCATTAATCAATTACTGGGAAGGTAAGGAAAAGAAAACATTGACGACAACATAGAGAGAAACCTAGGGAGCAACGTAACCCTACAGGAATTCACAGAGAATATAGCTACAGCTTTTAAAGGGAATATTGAAAAAAATATACATAATTGTGATAGGAAACTAGGAATGGAAATCAAATGATGCAAAATTCGATTTACATCCCTGAAATAACGAACTCGGAAATAAAAAAGATTATAAATAAACTGAAAAATAAAAAAGCAACTGGAATTTATCTCATTAAGTTAGAAGATGTAAAACAAAATGAAAAAATAATGCTACCTTTAATTAAACTAATCATTAATAAAAGTATAGAAGAAGAAAGATTTCCGAAAAATATGAAAATGGCAGTGGTAAGACCGATACATAAAGATGGGAATTGGAGAGATTTTAACAATTTCAGACCAATCTCATTATTATCTACAATAGGGAAAATATATGAAAAATACCTAATGGAAACACTGAATAGCTTTGTAGATAAACATAAAATCATCGAGAAAAATCAATTTGCATATCAGGCAGGAAAAGGCTCATCTGACCTATTGGAGAAAATAGGAAATAAAATTAATAAAAAGTTATACGAAGGGATGCACGTATTATTATTATCAATAGACCTATCTAAAACCTTTGATACGATAGATGGGAAAAAGTTGATAGAAACAATAGAGAAGATGGGAATCAGAGGTAAGATGAGCAAAATATTGGAAAGCTACTTACAAAATAGAGAATTCAAAGTAAAAATTAGAAACTGTTATAACAAGAACAAGTTATTAAAGACAGGAATACCCCAAGGTAGTTTTTTGGCGCCTTTACTATTTATATTGTACATCAACGATGTCACAGCATTTATAAAAATTTGTGAATACTACGGATATGCGGACGTTTTTTTAATCTTAGCGTATAGTAAAGATGTGTATGAGGCCAGAGATAAATTGCAGGAGAACTTAAATAATTTACAAACATGGTTTCATGACAAGTCTCTGATAATGAATGAAAAAAAACTAAGGTAATGCATATCACCTCAACAGCAAGAAAAAGAGTGGAAATTGAAATTTGGCACCACAATGAAAGCTGCTTACACAATAAAATAGAGAAATGTAAATGCGATTATAAAATTGAACAAGTGGAAAAATCAAATATCTAGGACTAATATTTGATAAATTATTTAAATGGAACGATCATATTATTAAGGAATTAGTTAAGGAAAATACGATGGTGTTATTGAAAAATATTAAATATTAAAAAAAATTGGATAAAGTAACCATAAAAACATATACCAATCTCTAATAGAATCATTATTAAGATACGGAATTGGCATATGGGGATCTGCAATAAAATCGTATATAGCCCCATTACAATCGCTGCAGGATAAGGTGATAGGGTTAATGGGTGAGGAAGATGATAAGGTACAAGACGATATTAGGGTACAAGACATTTATAAAGAAATAAATGTTTTAAACTGTAAGCAAATGTATTTCCAACAAATAATTATGAAAAATATTAACAAAAAAGAAATATTAAACAGGGTGAAACATGAGCATGAAAATAGAAAAAAACATTTATACCAAATACCCATAACGTTTAATAAATACGGAGAAAGAACAATAGAAGTGATAGTGCCCAAAAGTCTTAACAAAATTCCGGATAAAATAATAGACATAAAAAATAAATTTAAACAAAAAAAGGAATTAAAGAAGTGATTATTAGGAAATGTTCAAAAATTAAAATAAGGAAAAAAAATGTTAAGTATCTAAAAATATAAAACTTGCAAATTTAGGATTAAATAATACATAACAAAAAAACCAAACAATATAATTAAAACAAGGAAAAAAAGAAAAGAAAATGACAAAAATGCATAAAGAAAGTAAGTAAACATATCCTAATATGTTAAATAAAAGGGAAAAATAAAAAAGTAAATAAATAAACTTAGGCAAAAAAACAGAAAATATAAAGAGAGAATAACAGTAGTAATAATAATAATAAAAAATAAGAACAAAAAACTCCTTGTAGCTTAGGAAATATGAGAAAACATTAAAGAAGTAGAAAATGAAATAAACTGCTACTACTACTACTACTAAGGACAATACTGGTAGCGGATTAGTAGGCAGAATAAGGAATTACTACCATTAGAACTACTACTGATACTACTACTGTTTTTGTTAGGAGTTATATAGATAGTAGATAACAAAAGATAGCCTAGAAAGAGAATAAACAATTATAATAATCATATGGGTTAGAGACTAATGTAAGAAGGATAAATTTAGCTAAATATGAAGACTAGAGTCAAGAAAGGTAATTTTCAATTACAATTGATATTATAATAATAAATTTATTGTCAAAAAACAGTACAAACTGCGTATGACCACGTGGAGAACAATAAACTAATTTACTCTCCGGAAGCAAGCAAGGGACCATCCCATCAATTCCGATCAAGGGCCCTAAGGCAGAGGCGGAATATGGAGATGAAAATAGGAATAAAAATGATGGATATATAAAGAGGGAAAAGTGTAGTAAAACTCCCCTTTGACAAGTTACTTGGTAACTTAAAGGGAGTGATATGTTATGTTTTATAATTGGAGGATTACTAATAAATTAATGGTTTGAAATAAAAATTGTAGGAAAAATAGAAATCATTAAAGAGTGTATATAAAGGTAATTAAAGAACCCATAAATTTTGGAGTATTGAATGAAAAGTAAAATTGTTATGATATAAGCTAAAAATAATAAGATGGAAGATAAATAATGTAAAAACAATTTTAGGTAAATATATAATAAGCAATAATGGTGAAAACAGGTATTATACACTTAAGCTGTTGTAAAGGTAATAATAATAAGAGTTTGATAACATTGAATATGGATACACTAACTTATATTAAGTTTTGATATAGTTAATATAAGTGGAAAGTAATTATTTAAATTCAAATGTTTGAACTGTAAAAAGAAGAGGACTATTGAAACAGTGAAAATAAGAAAAATTAAATGAAATTATATTGTAAATTCGATAGTGTAGTTATAATTTAGTTGGTAATATTTGAAACATGTAGTGTGAAAATAAAATGTTTATAAATGTATCAATGTAAAGAATTTGAATTATGTATAAGCAAAGGATGATTATAAACATAATGTACAAATTTTTTATCACAGATATGGAAAGAAAGAAACTTGTAAACTACTACTACTACTGAGTGTGGACGTACCGTCGTGAGCTCCCCAAGAAAAGTTGAAAAGGAGTTTAAGAGGAGAAAAATTGTAACTATTTGGATTTCATTTAAAGCATTGGACATTTAGTTTAACTGGAAAAAATTTCAGAAAGAAAAATAAGTGTTTCTGGAAGAAATAAGTAAAACAAGAATCTTACAAGAGCAAAGCGGAAGCAAACGTGGCGACGTGACGACGTGGCGGTGTGAACAGCTGTCTACGTTAAAAAGGAAAATAAAGAAGATTTCAAAGGAAGTTTGGTCAATTTCGGTGTTTGTGAGTAAATTAAGGTTTGTGCTTTAAAGTTTGTTTTTGGAGTGAGTAAGTTTTGTCTTTTCTCGTTTTCGGCAAAATGAAGTGTGGGCATTGTAGAAACGTGTTATTAGAACGAGGTATTCTGTTATGGTTGTAAAAATAACCACCACTATATGTGTTCAATCAAGGAAGTAACTCTGAGAGTTAAATCAGAAAAGGAAAAGAAATTATGGAGATGTGCTAAGTGTAGAGTGAACAAAGTACAAAATAAAGAAGATAGTTCGAATGAGACAGAAGAAACCAGAGAGAAAGGAAGAGTAAAATTAAATTTAGACCGTAAAATGGATATTATTGTAAGTGAAATGAAGGAAATAAAGAATAGTTTAGACTTTTTAAATAAAAAATATGACCTTTTAAGTAAGGAACTGAACGAGTTGAAACAAATTAAGAAGGACATGTTAGAAAATAAGAAAAAAATGGAAGAGAAATCCAAGAAGATAGAGGACTTAGAAATTAAAGTTAACATAGATATGTCAAAAGCATATGATATAATTGATCATGAAAAATTGGGGGAAACTTTAGAAAAAATAGGTATAAGAGGGAACGTTTAAAATTTATTTAAGAGTTACCTAAGTGACAGATCATACACAGTTAAAATTGAGAACAACAACAGTGGAATGACTTTCAAATGGAACGACATCAACGCAAATTTACCCATATATGCTTTTGATACTTGTTTACCATTTGTTTATTAAATTGCACCAAGTGCACACAATTCTTACATTTTCATGAAAAACTAACTTTCAGATGGCCTGAAGGCAAAATGCGTTATGAAAACTAAACA
Source organism: Laupala kohalensis (assembly GCA_002313205.1). Taxonomy (NCBI): domain Eukaryota; kingdom Metazoa; phylum Arthropoda; class Insecta; order Orthoptera; family Trigonidiidae; genus Laupala; species Laupala kohalensis. Next base: position 471,748 of record NNCF01126090.1, on the reverse strand, counting down.
ACTGCTGTTTATGTTTCTTTCGCACAATTACAAACGTTTAGATCAATTTTACCCTGATTTGGTGAAAGTCGGTCATTTCTTCGGATATTATAGAAAGAATGAGCCGTAGAAAAATGCAGAAAGTTCACAAACATGTAATAATAGTGTATTGTATAAACCATGTAGCTTTTCACTATCTGTGCGTAAATTCAAACTCCCGAGTGTATTTTTTATAAATACCATTACTGACATACCACGTTTGTAATAATAAACTCTTTCGTTGTAATAATTGTTGTATTCGCCTCCGCCGCCGCTTTGCATCACTGTCGTGAACGGTAAATCTGCAGTGTCGGCACGGCTAACATATATGTGAACGAGAAGCAACGACACTTCTTGGGCTTTTTTCTTCCTGACCAGCGAATGAGCGTTAGGTTCTCTCGACGGGGACAGATCATTCGCACCTTCTCCAATTCCCACCTCAACTGTCGGGAGCAGAACTTTCTTAGAATTGGGGACTGATCACGATAGAGCTCTTTCCTCCCATCTTTTTCGCCTCCCGTCACGACCTCCAGCAGTGCCGACAGCGGATCCAGGGTGATGGCCAGTCTCTCGACTTCACATGTGCTGCAAGTGTTCGCATAATAAATGTGAGCCCATTGAATGTCTTGCACGTTTCGCCAACCTTAGATGTGCTTCCTCCCTTGTCAGACGAGCTCTGAGCTCAGTCTCAATTGACTCAGATGTCGGGTAAATCTCTCTTAGAGTATTAAATGCGAACTCACTGCGATATTCTTGGGGGTTTTAATTTATTTTTGTATTTTCTTTATATTTTCTTTCTCTGCCGCTCAGTTAAACTTATAATTATGAACAGAAACAAGAAAACGACATTCTTGTCGGTTAAAACTATAAGCGGGGAAATAAAACTTGTTAATAAGCCAAGAAATCTTGACGTTTGTGTAACTAACATTCTGAAGAATGTAATAGAAATTTCTATGACTTAACTTTTGGAGAATTAATGAATATACAGAAGGGAATTAAAGAGAGAAAATATTAAGAAAAAACTGTAAAGAACTTTCTGTTCATTTCGAAAATTTAATTTATTCTTATTTTCTACCGTCTCAGCGGTTGTGAAATAAAGTTCGTTTATATCATGCAGGTTGAACAAAGCAAGACTTTTGGAGACTTATGTTTTATGTCTGGGTTATAGCACTGTGGACTGATGTCGATTATTCGTGTCTCTGGTTACCCTTTTTATAGCAATTTTTTTCTTCATTTTGTGTTATATTGAACTATTTCGAGTTATATTGAGTCGTTGTGAGGAACCAATCAAAAGTATATTATTTTTGTATATTTATTATTAAGATTTATTAGTCAAACAAGATGGATTTACCTTTAGTATGGGAAACTCGGAAAGGGAAGGATTTTTTAGACTTTTCAGAAAATGTAGTAGACGAACAAGTTAAACAGGACGATCCTTCACAAAGTGTGTCTAAAGAAACAGCGGTTAATAGCTCGCATTCAGTTAATCCAGTGTTCAGTTGTAATGTAATGTTAACTCTAAATTTCACTGGGGATGATGACGTCACCGTGGAAACTTTTTGGAATAGAGTGAGAATCATTTCATATTTCAATGACTGGAACGAATCGCAGACACTCGCGGTTGCTAGACTAAGAATAGGGTGAACAGCAGCGGAATTTTGTGAAAACCATCCGCATATTACGGAATCCTATAAAAATTTCGACAAATATTTAAAAGACAGGTTCTTATAAAAAATTTCCAAAATTACGTTGGAAAGAATGTCACCTCTTGTACGCAACGTTCGTTGGAATCCGTCGCAGAGTTCTCTACCCGGCTTCGGGGAATAGGTAGAAAATTAATACATTCCTATGGCGGATTGGTATCGGACTCCTTGGTGGATATGTTCAATGAACGATTATTCTCGCAGTTTCTGGAGGGATTAAGGGAAGAAATAGGACGCATCAATTTGGTCAGAAATCCGAAAATTGTTCTCGAATGAAAGAATTTTGCATTAACTAAAGAAACAAATATGCGAGGGTATAACACTATCAACAGCTTTCAGACAAGCTGTTTCGCGATGCAAAATGTAGCTCAGACGCAAGCTGCAGAGTCAAATAAGATTATTCCTAGTCGCAGTCACATTCAGCAGGAAATGGAACAAGCACGGACTGTGATAGCGATAGGAAAATCCGAGCGACCAACTTATACAACGCCTTCGCAAAGCAGGACATTATCTGTACCGCAAAAATACAAAACTATTTATATTGTGGAGATTGTTCGCACTTAGCAGAGCAGTGCCTTCTAATTTTGTGCGCTGTTTATCAGTCCAGCGGGCACTCACCAGTATCACGGGTCAATCCCGATCCAGCAGGGGACGGGCTACCAGTAATTTTAGCAATAAAACCAGAAGCTGGTTTAATAGTACAAGTGACAACAATGCAGAAGAATTTTCAATTTTTAATAGATACAAGTGCTGCCGTCTCGATTTTGCACAGTAAAAATTTTCCGCATGAAAAAATACAGCTTTAAGAATATCAGACGAATATTAAAATTGCGTCGGGTGACTTTTTGAAAATGTTTGGAGAATGTGTTTTAACACTTTTTATTGATAATAGACCGTACTCACACGATATCCTTATCGCAGATATAGGTAAAACGAATTATGATGGAATTTTGTGTTTAGACATTTGTCGCAAATTTAAAAGTGTTTCTTTCCCAGAGCAAAAGAAAATGTTGGTCTCTAAGGTCATGAAACAATTCTGAAATCGAGCAGTTCGGGTGAAACTCAAAATTGTATAGATTTTAAAGAAGAATTCAACTTAGAGAATAACATCGAAATTATACAGATTTTTTAGGAGCTTTAGAACCGGAAACATACGTTGGTTTACCTCAACCCCTGATTGAGATAGAATGCGCAAACTCAACAAAAAACGCAGCTTTGAGTTACTGGATTTACTAGATGATGAAGATCTGGAAAGTCTTCCAACATCACGGTTGCCGGAATTTTGCCTAGATAATACAATAAGTAACAATCCCACAATAAATAACGATGAAATGATAATTTTATAGTAGAAAAACGCGAAACTGCTATTCTTGATGAATCTAGATTAAGTATGAATGAATGTTGTGTAAATAATTGTGACAAAGAAGCCGTAGAACGGAGTATAGACCATTACTATTATGAAGAAGAATGTTGTGATTATTATGAAGTTAATGTTGGGAATACGTCAGTAAATGTAAGGGCTGATAGGATTTATAATAGTGATGAGTATACTGTACTAAATGAATAAAATCCAGTGGAAATGTTAGGGTGTTCAGGAAAAATCGTGAGGACAATGTCCGGAAGGCAAGAAACAACGTCAGATGTGAAGAAAGTGCTTTCTCCTCATACTAGCGGTGAGAATGTAGAAAGCTATGCTCAGCATATTCGTTTAGCAAAGAAACGAGGATAGATCCGAATTCTTTAATTTTAACAACAGGATTCATAAATGAAAAACCGGGAACGAATATTTTTTTAGGGGATTTTGAGACAGAAGAAAAAATTTTTCCTGTCGCTTGCCGAGTACAAGAGGGTGGTTCAGTAGCAGTAATTTTATGTTCTGAAAGTGATCAGGCTAGAAGGTATGAAAAAAGTTTCAAGATTTTATACCAACGGGACTACTCGGAAGTAGAACAATGGGTCAATTCATTGACCATTGACGTGTTCGTGTGCCCAGAAGAGTCTAATATCAGTGATATAGAAAAAGCTTTTGATTTGAATGAGATTCCCATGAAGTTCGAAACAGGTTCATAGAATTGCTCACCGAATACTCAGATATATTCATGTTAGGGAACAACCGTCTCGGTTACACAAATATCGTGAAACATTATTGATGTAGAAAATGGCAGACTCATTAGGAAACGACTTTACCGCGTACCTCTCAGCGAGACAAATTATATGAAGCTATTTCGAACATGTTGCGTCAAGGCATAATTTCGCCATCGAAAAGCCCATGGTCATCTCCAATTATCTTAGAACAAAAAAATCAGAAATAGGTCAACTTGTGAAATTTAGGCTTTGTATAAATTTCCGAACTCTAAATAAAGTAACAAAAAGGTCATTTCTCCATTACCAAACACGGAGGATATCTTTCATTAATTAGGGATCACAAAAAAAATTTTGTTCCTTGGATTTATGTTCAGGGTACTGGCAAATAAAGATGAAGAAAACTGTAAAAAGTATATATCGTTTAGTACACCGACCGGTCACTTTCAATGAAATCGACTCCCCTTTGGTTTAGTCAACAGCCCTTTTTCTTTTATGAGTCTCATGTCTATTGTTATGGCAGAGAGGATAAATAAAGGATGTATTGTCTACCTAGATGATGAGCTACGGTACGATGACACACCAGAAAACTATTTGGAGGGGCTTAGAGAGATATTTGCGAGATTGAGAGCCGGTAACCTGAAACTAAAGCTGAGAAATGTACATTTTTTCAAAAACGAATGAAGTTCCTGGGATTTTTAATATCAGAAACGGGGCTATAACCAGATACAGAAAACGTCAAAGCCATTAAGGATTTTCCAGTTCCATGAAATATGAAACATATTCAATCTTTCTTAGGATTAGCCGGATTCTACAGAAAATTTATCAAAAATTTCTCTTCAGTTACAGTACGTTTAACAGATCTCCTAAATAAAGGAAAAAAATTTTGTTTGGAAGACAAGCATGAACAATCGTTTCATCTATTGAAAGAAACCTTGACGGAGTACCCCGTGCTACGATTTCCAGATTTCACAAAAACCTTTATATTAACTACAGACGCGTTGACTGCGGGTATCGGCGGTGTGCTGTCTCAGGTCTTCGGGGACGGTGATCATGTGATATCCTGCGCTAGCAAAAAACTGAACAAAAGACATAAGACATACTCTGTAACACAGGTGGAGTGCTTAGGAGATGTAGAAATGACTCGAATATTTCGCATTTACTTGCTAGGTCGACCATTTTCTTAGTAACGGACCACATACTTTTAAAATGGTTACGCGAGCAATCGGAGCTAAACCCAAGATTATCTAAGTGGGTTATGAACCCCTCAGAATATTCCTTTACAATTAAACATCGTCCGGGAAAAGAGATTACTCATATAGACACGAATAAAATATCCAGTACTCTCCATAATTGGCCAGGACAGGGAATTCGTGCCAGTATGGGATACGAGAAGGATCGTACAGGAACAACAAAACTGCGACAACTTGAAACAAGAACGAGAATTAGTAGAAACTCACGACCCACATTATTTTTTGACGGAGGTGTGTTACACAAAATTCATAAACCACCACCACACCCCGTGTTAACAATTTTCGCTCCAACATCAATGTAGGCGTATAGTCTAGAGAGATGTCCCAACAACCCATTAGCAGGGTACCAGGGTTTCAGCAAAACATTAGATTTAGTACGTCGACATTTCAGTTGGCCATGCCTCTATACGGACACAAAGAATTATGTAAGCAATTGCATTCAGTGTAAAAAAAAGGTATAAAAAGTGCAGTACCGATGCAACCGGTGCGTGAGGCATCAGAGCCCTTCGAAAAATCTCTCTCGATATAGTGGGATCGTTTTGTACATCGCGACAAGGCAATAAATATGTCTCACTTTTCAAGACTATTTTTTCTCGATATCCTGGGGCGATTGCCATCCCAGACCAGTCCGCAGCGACGGTCGCACGAGCGTTTATCGAACAAGTAATATGCCACCACGGAGTTCCAAACTTTCTATTACAAGAAGAGGTACAAACTTTACTTCAAATTTGATGAAAGAATTATATAAACTATTGCGGATTAAAAACATATTAAGTTCACCAAACTCTAATGCAAGACTAGAACGAGCACACCAGTCATTCGCGTTTGTAATTTCCCATTATGTCAACAAGGACCATCACGATTGGGAAAAGCAGATACGTGAACAGACGTATGCGGAAGCGCTTCAGCGTAGCCTTCAGATAGCACACACGTAACCAGTGGAAATCAATGCACAGAATATAGCACTAGATCACCAGAGGTATAATAGGAACTTAATACCTCCACAAATCATACCCGGTCAATGGGTCTTGTTACGAAACATGACTCTAACGATAGGACATATTAAAAAAATAACATCCAAATGGGTAGGTCTATATGGAAAAAAAGAAAACAAAGTCCAGTAACTTTTGAAATTGAAAATATTGAGAATGGATGTAGGTTTTGTGTTTGTCACAGAAACCTGTTACCTTTGCCTCCAGAGTCAGACACGGAAACCGAGTGTCGTTCCGGAGAGTAAAAACCTAGAAAATGACGCTCCGGAAGACTGTGAAACTGCAGAGATTCCCTCTCCGGAAAGCGCTCCTACGAACCCACAATCCCCAGAACCCTCAGCCCGATATATGTACGGCCTCTGCCCGGTAGACGTAAATAGACTCCAGATGTAGGTCTCCAGTGAGCCCCCTGGAGGGAACCAAGTACAACAAAGGGGAGCGCAGTGCCGCGGACACCTGGTAAAAAATCTCAGTCACCGCAGGTGGAGTCGCAGGCACCAAGGATGACACGCCAGCTACCCCGGAAGGGAAGAGCTGCTGGTCCTGGTTACCCAATCCGGACACGTCACGCCCTCCCGGGAGATCTCTATCTCTCCTATTTTTACTGAAAGGAGATTCGTGGCCGGATGCTGACGGCAACTGTGCAACGAGAAAGGAGCGGTAATAGTACGTCCTGCACGAAGAGCATACAACAGAAAAAAGAAGAAAGCATGATGGAAACGGCATTGGACGCTGGGCGACACAGACAAAAGATAATTAAAGTGTCATAAGTGTTTCTGCTTACAGGTCGCAAATCGGAGGCAGTGGAAAACGAAGAATAAGTGCAGTGTGGAAACCGGTGGTGTTGTGTTCCCTAATAACGAGTACTGCAAGCGTACTATTTGTACCGACTGACACAGAGACGATAACGTAGTGGAGTAGTTCATACATATACAAGAAATTGGACTGGCAGTGAAGCAAATTGAAGAACAAAGTATAGAGTTTAACAATTTAATAGATGATATAGTGCAACATCAAAAACTTTCAAAAGCATCAGTCAATATTACCTTAGAATTTAAGTCTAAAATTGGAAAGTAATGTGTCAAACTTAAAAAAGGAATTTGATGAACTAAACACGCCCTCAGCTAGGAAACAAAAAGAGGACTTTTAAATGCATTAGGAGTAGGGATACATTATTTAGCGGGCACAGCAACAGACGAACAGATAGATTCTATAGGAAATGAAATTTCTAGACTAAGAGCACATACGCAAAAAGCACTAAAATCACGGTATTCGTTCTTGTCAGATATTTCGAAAACGTCACGATAATGTGCTTTCTGACACTAGAAAAGCTTTGCAAGCATTCAATGAAACAATGGACAAAGGGAACAGTAGTTTCATTCACCTGTCACATCTGTATGATGAAGCTGGATTAATTTTTGGAGATCTTCAGGGAGTGTAATTAGTGATGTGTCGACATATCACGAATATTCACAAAGCTATAGACTCGACAAAAACCCAAATTCTCGTGGCAGAAATGGGAAAGCTCACACCCACACTCATCCCGCACTCAAACTTTTACCAGATAGTGAGGAACGCAACACTCGCCCTGACCCAGGGAATGTCATTCATCAACTTCCCGCGTCAACAAATGGTAAGAGTGTATAACGTCGCTCGAGTCAAAGTACTCACTCAGCAGGAGGGAATAGCTATCCTCATTATTCTGTCTCCTCGCAACGAACCGGAGTTCCGAGTCTACGAAGCACATCTGTTTCCAATGAGATTAGGCGAGAGTTACAATAGCGTAATACTCACACCCGACTCACCATTCCTGGTCGTGTCCCAAGATAAATCCAAATTCCTGATACTTTCAATTATCTTTTGAAAACAATGCCACCAAGAAGACATGTGTGTTTGTCCTCCGATCTCTCCAATCCTCTTCGAAAACAGCGGCTCGTATAGCATAGCTCTATTTAAGTATAGTTGTGAGTCTGTAAGAAAAAATTGTGAAATCAGTGTTATAAACTCTCCATTCTCAGTGTTTCTCCACGGCGAGACAAATGGAAAATGGTACTATAGAGTAAGTGAAAATACTTTCTTCAACGTTGCTTGTTTTGAAAATTAGTCACATATAGTTCTAACGGGACATTGCAGTTTCATTCTCCCGAAAGACTGTTCCGGGCAAACCCGAACTCACTACTTCTAGGAAGTTTACAATTCATTTGATTCTAATATATCTATTTCCCCGCCGATAATGGAGTCCTGGTCAATAAACACGAATCTTCTGAGTAGAGAAGTCGCTACGCATAACAAAACATGATGAATGCATAAGATAATGAGTTGAAGAAAGAGAATACACATGAATTCCCAAATTTATACGTCTCTGAAATAGAGCAGGAGTTCAATATACATGTAATAGTACAAGAGCATTGGTTTTATTAGTGGTCTTAATATTAATTGTTCTGAAATATAAGTGTAAATGCAAAAAATCAAGCAAAGAAACATCGAAAAATATTTTTAATGTTCTTCATCCATGAACATTAAAAATATTAATCAGTCTCAAGAGGCCAACAATAAAGATCCTCCTCTGTTCCCAATCTTATAGACCAGACACATAAATATAATTGTTTTTCCAGTGTTTTTCCTTAATGTACCATGTATTTTTTACGTTTAGGCTACATTTTTTATTAAGAAATATATTTAGAAACTTATTGAGATCCCGTTAAGATATTTTCTTTAGTCTGCAACATTGCAGGTACATTACTGTTTGGGAAAACTAATATGTATAAATGATGGGAGTGGCTTGTCTTTTCATATGAAAAAAAAAATTCTTAATGTCTCTAACAGGTGTTAACAGTGGCTTTCTTGTATATGTGAAAGTGTAATCATTGCTCAAATGCGTCAGCGGTAAAGAAGCGAGAAACAAAATCAAAGCCAAAAGAAGTTCGTGCACGCGAGGCGGTGGCAGGCTAAACAGAATTCTCCTCTCTTGCGGAGACGTCATACAATCATAATCTTGGGGAGAAGAGAGATGTCAGAGAGGAGAGCCTCGTCAGCTGCTGTGACGTAGCCGCCACCGCCGCCGCTTCGCATCACAGTCGTGAACGGTAAATCTGTAGTGTCGGCACGGCTAACAATATATATGTAAACGAGAAGCAACCACAGGTCTTGGGCTTCTTCCTTCCTGACCAGCGAATGTGCGTTAAGTTCTCTCGACGGGGACCGATCATTCGCACCTTCTCCAATTCCCACCTCAACTGTCGGGAGCATAACGTTCTTAGAATTGGGGACTGATCACGATAGAGCTCTTTCCTCCCATCTTTTTCGCCTCCCGTCATGACCTCCAGCAGTGCCGACAGCGGATCCAGGGTGATGGCCAGTCTCTCGGCTTCACATGTGCTGCAAGTGTTTATATAATAAATATGAGCCCATTGAATGTCTTCGTGGCTCCTTCCTCCTAATCGCCAACCTTACATGTGCTCCCTCCCTGGTCAGACGAGATCTCAGCTCAGTTTCGACACCCTTAACATTTAAATTTTAAAATCAATTACATATTTTCAGACTTGAGTAATCTTTTTATGAAAGTTGTAATATACTTTTTATATGAAAAAAACCCATCAAAACTCATTTCATCTTGTTGAGGTTGCGTTTGTTGTTGCCTGTTTTGAAGATAATACAATCTTTTTTATTATTTTTATTAACAAATTCAATATAATTAGCTAAAAGTATATTACGCACAATTCGTAAATTTTCCCTCCGATGTTTTTCATCGGAAAGTACTACAGTTTTATCTATTAAGTTATAAATCATATCTTTCTTTTGTGTTAAAGTATTCTCTGAGTAAAAAATTAACACACGACATGAATAAGAGTTCTTCATATACCAATTAAAAGATAGTTTGTCTTCACGATTAATTAATACATCAAGAAATTATAATTTATTTTTAACAGAGATAATTAATTTATTATTATTTTCGATTTCTAATGTAAATTTTATCCTAGGATGTTTACTATTAAATGTATCTAAAATGTTTTGTATTTCATTTTCTGGCACTATACAAAAGATATAACTGGCATAAAGTACAGTTGTAAAATTTAGTTTTTCAAGACTAACTTTTTCTAAATCACGTAATTCAAATTCTGACGTAATCGGGGTTATAGGACTTCCCTGGGACATCCCTCGACCTGATGACAAATTTTTCGATTAAATGTAAAATATGAAGACTGTAAAAATAATCGAATAGCTACTTCCATCTCTGTTTATGGAATTTCACTATGATTTGGAATAGTTGTCCAACGTGACATAATTCTATTTATACGTAACTCGTGTGGAAGACAAGTAAACAATAATACTATGTGTAATGAAATTAATTTCATAGTACTATCATACCGCAATCATTTTTAGAGGATTCACGTCCATTTGTTTCAAGAAATTTTGAGGGGTTACAAACATTAATTTGACAATTATTTTGGTACTTTGAAAAACTAACAGGTTTTAAATCAACTATGAGTCGTAATGGCTTGAATAAAAATATATATTTTAAAATTAATATCTTACTCTTTAACAGAACTAATACAAAACTCGTTGATGATATTTTATTGCCACAAAGAATCACTGTGATAATTTTCCTACAACTATTAAGTGAAAAAAATAATTCTATAATTTACTGCATTGTTTAACTATTTTAAGTGTTACGTGGGAGAATAACTTTGTAATAAATAATTTCCTGGTCATAGTTAAGTTTAGAATAATTTTGTTTTGTCTGTGAAGTGATAAAGTCCAATGTCATGATCGTAGATATTACATAGCTTTTACATTAAGAAAATATAAATATTCTCGAATATCATATCAATAATCACCAATATTCTCACGGAGAAATTTAGTCAAAAATGTACTATTTCTTAAATCGATGCACAGTGATTCAGGATCCCCAAAAGCTGGCAATCGTGAAAAAAATAAAGTTGTTATATTTGATATTTTTAATAATTTGTAGGATGAAGTGATGTTTCATGAACCAGAAAACCATGTTGATTTTAATCATGTTACGTCGAATGAAAATGGTAGACGGGACCGGGATTCGAACCCGGGACCTTGAGCTCTACGCGCTCATGCGCTTACCGACTGCGCCATCCCGTTCGCTTCTCGGGTCCGTCTATCATTCTCATTCAACTTGTGAAACCCAAAGACCTCTGAGGTGGTCTCGTAGAGACTAGATTCCTCATCTGAGGCGACTCCCATAGGAAGTACTTTATTTGGGTAGCATTTTCCATTTCTGGTTCACAAACATAGAAATCTCTTAGATTGCGGTGAACCTCACCGCCAGGTAACAGATTAATCATGTTACGTCGAATGAAAATGGTAGACGGGACCGGGATTCGAACCCGGGACCTTGAGCTCTACGCGCTCATGCGCTTACCGACTGCGCCATCCCGTTCGCTTCTCGGGTCCGTCTATCATTCTCATTCAACTTGTGAAACCCAAAGACCTCTGAGGTTAGTTCGATTTTAAAATTGAAAAACAATCTAAGAATAACATAAACAATCAGAATGTTGTTTTCAAAATATCAACATCGCCTGTAAACTGACAATTTGCAACAATTCATAGCCGAAAAAATGAATTTCAATGATAAATTTTACTTCCTTATATGACAAAGTTATTAAGTTAAGCAGATTTATGCTTTGTAATGGAGAGTAGATCACAGTATTACTAAAGTTGCTGCATTTTCCAGCTGCAGCCTGAAATGTTACGTGTTTAAAAAGTGAAACTTTCACGTTTCTATGAAACAAGTTTGTCATGCTATTCGTCCGTTCTAAAACAATTTGCTCGTGTAAATCATAATATAGAAATGTTTACTACGTGATTCATAGTTAATGGAAGGTCCTCTGCGTATAATTAAAAAAAAGGAAAAAATATTACTTGCCAAGATATTTTGTTAATAATACTAGTATGTCAGAAGTTGTATAGTCTCTTATAACAAATATGGCATTCGTGAAATTATAGCAGTTTTATATTAACAAGCCATAACAATAATGGATGGCTAAATTTTTTAGATTATATAAATAATATTAAGTAAGCAATTGCCTTGTAATTAGGTCTTAAGTGAAATATTTTTAACTCCTTTGCAAGGGTGCGTTAACAATACGTCAGGCATTTCTTTCCCTTGCTTCACTGTCCGAAGAAATTCCAGGTCACTGTGATTACAAGTATCCGTCTTTATACACATAATGAGTGAACTTTACTGATATGTATTGTCGCGTGGGGATAAAATGGCTATCTTTCGTTCTCAATTCACCCTCTTTTTTTCTCTTAAGCAATATATGCTTCATTATTACGAAGAAGACTGCATAAGAGTGGAGAACATTGCCCACATTTCCTTTGTGGAATCCGTCGTCGGTTGACTATTTTCCATTCCACCTCCATGTCGAGTGTGCCATCAATAAACAAAGAGATCACAATTCATTCCTTGTGACTTGCGAGGGATGTCGCGGTTATATTTTGGTCACACCTCTCCCGTCTCATGTTTTCACTGGACATTAGTGATGTGTTTATCAGCACAGTTATTTCCTCATTCCCTGTGGATCCCGTCCCTTTCGAAGTCTTTGTTCGACTGACCCTTTTGTATTATTAATTAAAATACTTCATAAATTAATTAATATACTTCATAATATTAAATAAAATAATAAATACTTTTTTCAAAACAAAATCACTTATGCAAATTTATTTCCAGAAATGAATATTTCTGAGCACGGAGGTATCATAGCAGACGCCAAAATATATTGAAACAAAACAAATGGAAATAAATAGTTTTTCGCGAAAAACTTGTTAAAAATGATATAATTTTGCTGAATTAAATTTTTTCTACCAACTGTATTAGAATTAAATTTTAAAACGTCAATGCATTACTATAAAACCATTCAAATAAGTATTTCATGTTTTAAACATTTTTGCATAAACAATAATTTTTTAGCAAATATTTTTGCGAAAATACAAATTTTGTTGCTTATAAACATTATTTCTTTGCTAGCATGTGAAAAAAACATGATTACCCATCATTTAAAACCATTTATGCACACATCTAAAATTGTCAAAAATGTAATAACAAAATAATGTTACGCCAATGTTTACGAAAATCAAATCTATTTTCGACAATTCTTAGCACGAATTCATTATCAGTAACCACAAAAACATTTCGATACGTAATTTCAATGAAATTAGATCACGTTTTCGTTCTGGCCAGCTTTTCCGGATCTTGAACTACTGTGCGACGTTGATATATTATGGTACTGACATTGTGCGCAGTTAATTGATTGCATTGGTTCCGAGAGACCACAAGTTCAAGTCCTAACTGAATACAGGAGAAAATTCGTCACTGAAACACGTACGTGTACTCGAGGTCCGGAGCTCTGACATAAGTGCATTGTTCCAGGGTCCTCCCGGGCGAACGTCAGAGAATTACCCAGGCAACAGGACACGAACATCGCATTATCTTTTCTTCTATCCTTCTCCATTCTCCTGCATGGTCGCCTGAACATAGGTGAAAACCAGTAAACCAAGGTGTGTGAAAGGGTGGCGGAACTCATCGTACTTGACCGCTAACCCCACAAAAGAGACTGCTCAAAATAAATATTAGCACCCAATATTACATCAAGCTATAGAGATAACGAATTGGAACTGATTAAAGTAACTCTGAAACCTTCAGGATTCCAAAAGTCCGTGTCTCCTAGAGCAGATATTGCAATTGTATCAACCCACTGCAGAGTATCCTTCCCAATTACCCGCCGCGCATAGCGAAAATGTTCGTCATTAATCAATGCAGTTTTAATCATAAGTTGAAGAGATGCGCGGGGATGGTGGAGGGGGGGACTCCACTTCATTTTCCATTGTCATCGCTGCCTCATCCCCACCACTTACTCACACCCCGACCACCGGAGTTTCGCCTCCTCGATCCTGCGCAGGTGATGAAACCAATGCGTCCCCTATTCATTCACTGATGGCGCGTCTATCATGCTCGGAAATTCGCTCCACTCATATTTCATGCGAGCATTTTCTGCGAATTTTGTGTGGAAGTGGTTCTGTAAAAAAATATATCCGCGATTAACCCCTCCTTACATTTTATTTTCTTATTGACTTGACGTTGACCGTTGGTCACCATTTCAATTGTTCTTGAAAGAGGTATTTTGGCAAATAAAACGATGTCTCTAACATGTCTCCCAAGAGCAAAGGTGGAGACAAATTAAATTCTACCTCATAGTTTCTGAAATGTCACCAAACCTTAACCCTGTGTTGTGGAATAATTATTGCTGAGACAGTTTTCAGTGTGGACAAACCTAAGTTAACGAATTATCCTAAGTTAATCCAATTATCCAAACCTATGTTAACGAAGTATTAGTATCCTAATTATGTATTTTTGTTATACCGTGTACCGCTATCCATAGACCATTTTCATCGTTATCACCTTTCCATTTCAAACATTAGTATCAATCTTGAAGTTCTCCAGCATTCCTCCCATTATCAAAGGACACACTTGTGAAGTCCAGAACTGAAGAACTACCCTCCTCCATCCCTCATCTGTCTCTGCCCCTTCCTTCCACTCACACTGCTCATCATCTTCGCGCCTCTCCACGTGCTCTCGTTCTGCGGCGTCAGAGTGATAAACCAGAAGAAACATTATTTGTACCTCGGTTTTTGAAATGTTAAATGGAGGAAGGATAGAGGCAATTGGAGAGTAGATGGAATAGAGGCACTGATTACCGATTAATACTTGGAACTGAAGAGAGAAGGATACATCTTTAATGTATTTCAAATATTTATTTCGTTCATAAAATAATTGAAGTATTGTGTTCGTATTAGAGGTTTGGACCACATACTTCCAAGCACATTAAATTCTCGCGTTTTACAGATATTTTTCATAAATTTTGTTTACCATTCTTATGAGCTGTATCTAAAAATATATCGCGCTTTTACGTTCTTGAAACGTACGTTGTTTAACCTTCAAAAAAAATCGTTACACTGATGTAGAAAAAATACGTGGATACGATTGGTAGGAAGAAGAAGATGAAGGGACCAGTGCGTGAAAACGTGGATGAATTGGAGGTAAGTTAACTAAATTGTGTTGTGTCTCCGCCCTCTATATCTTTATTTTTCAAACCTATTTTCCTTTTCTTTTTTATCTCCGTGGTCCGTAACTTTACCTCCTATGTTAGAGCCAATGTTCGCCGTAAATTCTTATCACGGGCTCGGAAACGCCTCAATTTTATCCCACTTCCGGTCATTCGCCGCAACGGAAACACGGAAATAACCACAAATTTCTCCCAAAGATCCCGCAATTTTTATACTTCGAAACAGAATTCTGTCATCTTTGGTTTTTAAAATATTATGACAATCTTCTCCTTCACAATGATGTGGAGCCTCATAGTAAATGGTGGCAGGCACTTATCTCCCTCTCGAAGCAGTAGTCGAAGGTCAGGGAGAGGACGACCGTAACTCTTTACGATCCACCCCCACATCCCATGTAGCTTAGTTCAGTGCTACTTCTGCGCACCTCTTTGCTATAAAACACTCTCGCTTACTGGGTGCGAAAGAGCTTCGGCGTATAAGTGAAAACGCATGAGGGAGACCAGATATACTTGACAGAGTTTTCCTGTTTTTTTCTTGCATAGGTTCTCACACAATTTCTGGTAAATTTGACTGTAATGTGTAATATTTCTACACTGTAAACATGAGCTTGATAAAATCATCAATTGAAGGATTTCGTATATATGTTATTAGATTGCAACCTCAGATATTTTTGGTATTTTCTTTTGTCCTTACATGTATGGGGTGGTAATTGTTCCCAAGTATTATAATGCCATATAACGAACGCTGTAAGCTCAATAATGCACTTTAATTTTTTTTTTTAAATTTTTTGTTATTTGGGTGTAACTTTCACTGTCTCATTTCGCGGCGGCTGCATATGCACCTTTCTGAGAGGAGGAAGAGGACGAGTAAAGCCAACATGAGCGATTCATCCAATATCTGAATAAACTACAAAAATAATGAGGAAAAGATAACAATGTATGTAATAAAGTTTATAAATAAATAGTTCTGTATATTTAATTTAATTTTTTTGTGTTTAATAACTTCTCTCACTGTCACTCTTAGAAGAATAATTTCTGAAATTTCGCAGTCTTTTAACTCGTGAACAGGATTTAGAAACAAGAATACAGAATGTTTCTTTACGTTTTGATTGAAGGTTATTTTCAGAATATGTAGAAAATGTAACGAATGAAATATGTATGAGAAAAAACGGTACTTTATTCTCCATAACATAGCTTCATTCTTAAATATATGTTCCCTGGCTATTTTCCTAAATTGTCAACACTGTGTCAATGAGGTACGTACAAGGAGAGTAGACGCGTCGGTGTAGAAACAGCTATCGACGCGGGGAAGAGGCCGTGGATGCGCGCACAACTGCCTCCGGCTGGGTTCGAACTGGGACATCCGCCTCATTTACATATATACGGCAGGCGTAATGGTGGCTAGCGGCCGACCGCGAGCAAGGCTCAGAATTGGACTGATTAGACGCCGGGCGGGGAAGTGACGTAGATGCGAGGGTGCGGCAGGCGAGCAGTGAGAAGAGACGAAATAGCAGAGGCAGAGCTAAGCAGCGCTGTCGACGGACAGCGCTGGAACTATGGATTATTGCGCATTCAAGATCGCACTCACTAAGCGGTGAAGGTCGTGTTGCGCGGAAATGCGCCGAGAACTGCCTCGCAACATTTAATGTATCGGTGACAATTATAAATACATACAAACAAGCAAATGCAGAGTAAATATGATTATACTAATCCATTAATTACTTAAAAATATAACTTAAAAGAGACCAATTATTTTGATCAATAGAAATGTGAATCACTGGTATAGTAAATTGATATATATGTGTGATATTCATGTTTCATATAATTAGAAGTTTGTTGCTGTAAATACGATATGAATACAAAAAGATAATTCATATTTATGATTTCACCATTAGCATAATTAGTGAATTTATAAATACTTCACACGTCACACGACTCATCGGAAAAACAATTTCAAACTGTTTTTTTTTCTTTTAGAATATTATATCTTGAAATAAAATAGTATAATACCTCATTTTGAAGGTTTTATTCTTCGGAGATTACATCGAGATAATTAAAAAAGTATTTTATTAATGATTTATTTCTGTAAAAGTTTTCCGATGAAGATGACACAAAACTGGTACATTTGTAAAATAAAAACAAATTACAAGGAAACTATATTGTTTATTTCAAATATCTATTAATAAATTTTCTATGAAGAAAGTAGGTATGTCACTGCACTAGAAAGAAATGATTGATAACTGTCGGACAATGGGCTTGGCCTTTAACCCTTGGTCACAAGGACGCTGCATCAAGGAAGCTTGGGAACTGCTCTAGTTGTGTCCTGTTGGCACTCATACCAGCCACACTTCTCACTCTCACATAAAACGTGTCGACAAATTTTATGTCAGTCATATTTAGTTTTCAACACCCCAAAAATCTTGTAATCATATAAAAACGCCATTTTGAGACCACACACGGCCTACGTCGTGGAACGTCTGTATATGACGATAACATAAGTTGTTCGAAAATTATTTACCATTCTAGAAAAGCTTTTCTATTATATATTGTGGTTGTTTCTATTTTTTTTAAAGCGTTCGCAATAATGGAAGTGAGTGTTTTCCCCAAACAATTCTCCTTAAATTGAATCGTAAGCGCCACTTGTATGTCCACCAAAGTAAAAAGAGAAACTAACTTCTTGACGATAAATGTACTAGTTATGATGACCTCTGGGTAATATTCCATGGAATATTATAATACAAGGTATATTACGTATTTATTATGTAAAAGGAAAATATGTTGAAGAAATTCTAATTGCGCATTCATGCTACTCCTTAGATGTATTTTGTAAATAAAATCGACGAAAAAAGAATATCGATGAGATAACTGAACAACATTTTAACCAAAGTGATAATCAGTAAGAACGAATGTTTCTTCAACCACCAGATGGAGTCAATCTCTGTATTCAATAACAAAGACGGTATGGGTCATAAGAAGATACTAATACAAAAAGTTCTTCGGAGCCTAATCTCCAATCAAACTGGTTGATATTATTTGAACAGAATATAAGTGAACAATTCTTATCCTCTCAAAATCTCCTTTGAAATAATACGATGGTGTGTATAGTAATAGAGGTACCAATTATTTGACAGCCAATCGAAACATTTACAATTTCCATGAAGTTAACCTGGTTTTCTGACTTTTAATGAAGTACCCTGTCTTAAACTTTCACAGTATTTTCTTTACATCTAAAAATTCATCATATATATTATTTAATACGAAAACATGTAATGACTTATCAATGTAAAGAAACAAATCTCCAAAAGGTGTAGCAATCTTCCTTGAAACACTCTGTGTTTTCATTGCAAAATTTATATTGCTATTGACTGCAAATCATTCTGATTCATATCTATAGTTTATTTTTGTGATCATGTAATTCATTTTTCTTCTGAAAGAATAATGGTACGAATTTTGATGTTGACTCATGTAGTCATGAGAAATGAATATGAATTTTGATGGTGAAGTGCAGCCTGTCTGTTTCATAATAAAATGAATATAAACAATTATTTTATATGAGATCTTAAGTTTAGATGTACTAACTTCAGAACCACTGATCTGCAAAGTTTGTTAGTTTTGACCTGAAACTGTAAATACTTTTTCTGAAAAAAAACGTAGAAGTGTTCTTAGAATAATACTCAGATCCACTCCATTACTGAGAAGACAAAAACTGACTGAAAAAATGAGTAATACTTATAAACTATTTTTAATATTTTCTCTTTATGTTCTTCTCCTTTTATAAAATAAATGTTTATCATTTCTGAAGTTTCCTCATGTTCCTAGCTGGGATATACCATTTCCTTTCTCTTTCACTATTTTATTTCACGTACTGCGTTTAGCTTTACATCGTCATGCTCCGGTATTAAAATGAAATAGAGAAAATAAAATGTAGGTTTACACAAAATATTATACGTATCATTTGCAGATCTTGATTATTTACGAATAATTGATTAAAAATGACTTATTTACGTACGTATCCGGACTTGCACATTCGTAACTAACGTTAAATAAACAAAGAAAGGGAAAGCTTACTTTTCCAATAATAACGGCGAATTTCTCACTCTCATATTTGATAAATTTTGATGTTTCATTCTCAATTATTTTAGTTATCGACGATTCACCGTTTCCTCGAAACTGTTATTTGGCCCCATCATGCAATAAAAGTAGAGTATACAGATAAAAAGGATTAAAACGAAGAAAAGAGAACTCGTGGTAAAAACCGACGTTCCTCAATGGTGACGCGATAAAACTGGAGAGAATAGCGGAAAGGAAATCAGAAAATTTGGCGTCGTCTTTTGTCTTCATCTCTGTAGAGAACTTTTAAGAAAAACACGATAAGCCGATTATTGCGAAAGCTGTCTTACGATAGCGAACGAGGAATGGCAGAGAGCGTTCGCAACTTGTCTTGGGACGAAGAGGGGAAAGTGAACGACTCGGCAGACATCGTCTAAGCGGATGAGGGTCTCGGACGACATAACGTCCCTCTGTACCGCTGCCTAACAGCGTCCTACAAAACTTCTACGAAACGAACTCAACCAATCGTTTACAACTCAAATGCGAATAAACTTTTATTTTCGAACGTTTCTCCACCATCGGAGAAACGAAGATGCTGAGTTGGCAAATTGTGAACTTCAACATGGATTTATTGCATAAATGATTGGCTATCAAAATTAATAAAAAAATTAAAAAGATTCAACCAGACAGCTTCCACCATTCACTGACTGCTGTTTGTGTTGAGAATTTCTAAAGAAATGCTACTGAAGTACAGAAATATAAAAAGTTATATTGATGCATTTGAAATACAAAAATATCTTATTTTATCCTATCACAAAAGTATCAAAAAAATTCCCCTCCCAAAATGTTCAACTCATCCAATTAATCACATATTTCCCAAGTTTTTACAAACATTGAGCGACACTTAGTAATTTAATAACCAATTTATATTAATTCATTTCTGTTTTTTTTCGTCTAATGCTCTTGTTCATCTCGATAGTTTAGTCAATGTCCAAGGACTTCATTTGGAGATATTCTTATTTTATACGACTTATTTGGAAATTTACATGGCAATACGGCCAAATTCAAAATGAGGTACGTATGTCTAAAAATGCCACCAGAAACGAGTAATAATGAGTTATACGGTTAACTTATTGCGTATAATGTAAAAATTGCAAAATTCAAAATGGCTGACCTAAATTCAGAAACCTTATCCAATTTCTTACAACGAATAATAAGGACAAAATACGAATAAAAGTATGTTTATGAGTGTTTTCGTTTCTCTGATAATGAATACAATGTAAAAATTGAAATTTAAAAAATGAATGTAATATGACTGACTTTTTGTGAGCCTTTTGATGTTCTATGAGAAACAGAAACAAACAATTTGATGAGAAAATTTTAATATGAGTTGAGGTATTCTTGAAGAATTCTTAAATTAATGAGCTAGTAATACGCGTTTCCTTGTGGAAACGAAACAAATAAATAATGTTCAACAATTAATTTTTAATTCATTAATGCAAAACTCAGATATAAATTAACAAATTGTACTACAAAAGGAGAACACAGAAAAAAAAATACTATTTCCGTGAAAATAATCTAAATCATCTGAACCAATTGAATCAGATGTCCACACAGAGTGATTATCTGATTCAGCTGAATGTGAACTGTGAGAATAATCTGGAACATTTAACTTCATTTTCATAGAAATGTTTTTTGGCAATAAAAATTCAATAGTTTTAAGAGACAGACTCAAATTTCTCTTGAGGTGTCTCGCGTAAACAAGATACAACCTGATCTTCAGTCAACAAAAAACGATAAAAATGCTTTCCAATGTCTTCATTCGAGGGTTTTTTTCTAGAGAAGTTCCCTCTATTTTGAGAATCTCTTTAGTTCCAGCTTCGTAAGATTTTTCAGAGAGATATCGAATTATAAACAAGTTGATTTTATGATTGAATAATCGTGAATTAATAGCTTGTGAACTATTGTAGACATGGAATGCAATGAGTAATTTTCAGCAAACATTCGCCTTATAATTAAATGATGTTCATCACATTTCTCAACAACTACTGAATAACCACTGATTAGACTGATAAAATAATGTAGAATCGTTTCACTAAATCTTAATCTACGTCCAGAATGCATAAGATATAGAAGCATTTTTGAAAAATTGCCGAGCAATATTAGAGTAATTGGCGCTGCCAAATCCTGATTTTTGACGTGTAGTAAGGAGACTATTTTTAAATTTGCCATTTTTGAATTGTAATTTTGTATTCAAGATGAAGAAAATATCAAAGCATATAAATCAAAGCATGCCATATTGACTTGCGGAATTCTGATGATGAAGAATCCATTTTTTCTTCATTAACGGGACCTATATCGTTAAACACTTTCACAAACAAAAGAATGGATGACATAATAGTACATGTAGTTGGGTGGGAAACTTCCGTGATCTATTTTTGGGAGATAATCTGATATTTTATGGTCCGTTCTTTTTCATTAGTGAATATGTAGAAAGGTATTATACACGTATTTTCCACGTCAAAAGATTGAATTTATCGTGGACTCCGAACTTTCGCTCAGAACTAGTGTACAATTGGGAGATGAGGGAATTTGATTTAGTGCATGTAATTGTCACTCCAAGTTCATTTCCAACTAAGAGTTTACATAAAAATAAACATGCACTTCTGGACTTCTGATTCCCCCTTCGAGATATCATCAGCCATTTAAAACAATCGAAAACTTATCTTGAAATTAATTAATCATAATCATTTTAATAAATAAAGAATAATTCTTACAAGTAAAGTAAATTAAATCGGGGATTGGTTTACGTTGTTTTAGACCATAGCTACCCGAGTATCCACTTCTTTGCTAGTGTTAAATTATTAATTTTTGTACGTACAAACATTCTTTCTAAATCGCCATTGATGCATGTAAGAAGTAAGAGTTTTTCCATTTTTAAACCCACCTAAGAAAATCCCCTCAAAAATTTGAAAAAAATTTGTGTATATTTTTTGTTATTTTTCACATAATGATTTGGATCGGTCAATAATGTTTTAAATTATTAATATGACATAATGGCAACTTTTAATTATTCTTTGATAATTTTCACACATTTGAGGAGACCAAATTGAAATCCTGAAAGGAAACAATGAAAAATCAACTTAGAGAATATCAATGAGTAACAAAAACATTGTGCGATTATGAAATCATTGGTTAAATGTAAATTATGTCGTACCGAATCAGCTGACAACTCATAAAATTTATTGCATATACATATATCCTTGAGTTTGGTCGCAGGTAACGCATTTAACACTTCGATACAAATAAGAGTGGTTGGAAACTTACGCCATCCGACTTAACAAGAGCACATTAGGTTTCTTTTTTGTAGAAATCAATAGAGATATTACCAACAACAAGGAATAAATAAATCTGTGAAATATACCTTTGCTTAAAATTGTAGAACGTTCAATTTAGTGCGTGTCTTTGGAGCAAGTATTAATCTTTTCTCTGAAGAGAAAGAAGGTACGATTCAAGCCTTAAGATAGACGCAGTAAAATACAAAAACCAATCAGAGCAACGTAATTAAGAATTAATGCGCGTAATTAGGACGACATAGAGTTCATTTTCTGAATAATAGTTTTTGTCAAAGGTATCACATCAAAAGAGCAAGTGTGAATCCACAGGAAAATTTCCAGATGTACAACAAATTAGTCAGTTCTTCCCTGTAGTTCTAAGCAATTTTAAACGCTTCCGTCTTTTTATTACTATAAGTGAAAAAGAGTTTTTACATAAAACACATCTATTGTGAATGGGAAAATTCTCTTTTGGGAACAAATGTTCGTTTTAAAAAATTGTTTTGTGTGTATATATAAGGAGTTGACGGACCCTAAAGCCCCCTATATATATATAT